>JAVJIF010022493.1:0-64152 GCA_038442645.1 Agave tequilana
CTTTGGAGTCCAAGTGTGGGACAATCCCAGCAGCGGAGTGGGTCTACAGTCATCTACCAGGTGGGGTAATATCATCAGCGGAGCGACAAACTTTGGATTCGGAGTGGGGGACAATCTCAGCTACGGAGTGTCTGCAGTCGTCTCCATGTGGGGTAATCCCATCAGCAGAGCGGCGAACTTTGCAGGACTGAGTGGGAGACAATCCCATCAGCAAGAGTGGGTTTGCAGTCGTCTCCGAGTGGGGGGTAATTGAAATCACCTAGAGGGGGGGTGAATAGGTGATAATGCTAATCAATGCACAAATAAAAACTTATGATGCAACAATCACCCAAAACAAGACTAGAAGCTGAATACCCCGTGAAGGGCTCTGAACTCCTTCGTGATTCTTCTAAATAAGAGTTTGAGGTGCGTATTGCAATCTTGTTGTATGAGTATTTGATTGACAAAATGAATATGAAACAAGTGAATATAGCAATCAATATGTAGAGCAAGTACAATGTAGCAATGAATATGAATAGCAAGTAAATGAAGTAATGAATAAGAAGCAATAAGTATAAGGTAAGGAATTAAAGTAAGAAGCAAGTAAATCAAACGCAAACACCGAGAATTTTTTCGAGGTTCAAGCACCCAGCTCTACGTTCCCACCTTCACCCAGAAGATTTCTAACCACTATAACTTCACAAGGAGTTACAACCACACCGGAGTACCCAACTCCATAATCTCAAGTACAAGTATTCTCTTGGTGATCAAAAGACCACAAACTCTCTTTTCAAAAATCCTTTTCTCTTACAAAAGCCCTGTATAACAATGAGTAGGATTGAAGCTCTAGTATTGTAAGTGGGAAAAAGATAGAATTTGAGAGTTTTGAAACTGAAACTTCAGAAATGAGAGAGATTTTTCAGCACAAAAACCAAGAACAAAACTCTTTAGAAAGCTCTTTAAATTTTGAATATTTTGCAAAAATGATTGTTGTTAATCCCACAACCCTAATCACCCCTATTTATAGGATAGAGCTAGGGATTAAAAGGTAAACTAACAAAATGATAATTAGGAAGTATTTGACCCAGAAAACAGCCCCTAAACACGTTTAGAGACAAAAAGCTCGTTTTAAAACGTGTATAAAAAATAGCCGTTATGGCTGAAAACACAACCTCGTCGACTGGCCGTCGACCGGGTTTCAAATAAAAAGAGCCGTTACAGCCCCGGTCGACCGCCCGGTCGACCACAACAAACAGAGAGTTGCATGCTTACAATCGGCTGAAGGTCGGTCGACCGCGGTCGACCGGGAAACGTGCACGCATGCACGCACCCAACGGTCAGAATCCCGGTCGACCGGTCGGTCGACCGATCTGACCTGACATAGAGTCGGTCGACCGGCTCAGGTCAAAAACTGAATTTTGAAAAGGATTTTGAGGAGATTTTGATGGTTTACAAATAGTTTTGATCAGAACTATGTATAATACACAAAATTGAGTTATAAGCAAAAGACTATATTTAAAATATTTTGTACATATATATAGGAGAAATTTTTAGAAATGACATGTGCGCAAAAACTAATGTGTGTAGGAATTTTGAGCTTCAAACATATTCACTATTCTTTAACAAACTATAAAACTAAAAACAAATCTAATGAAGTCTCTTGAGCAAAAATGAAGTCTTGAGCCATGTAATGCCTTGCTAGAGCCTTCTCTTTTATGGACATTCCCTCTTGTGCCATATGTCTTGTTTGCTCCATGAACCTAGAAAATCTTTGCAATAGCTAAGCAATGTCCTTCAAAAATGGTACTAACCTGAAACTTATCTTGAACAAACTTATTAGTACCATATACCTTCTATTTGTTTTGTTATCATCAAACTTTAAACAAATGGAGAGTGTAACCTCTTTGGCCAACAATCTCTCCCTTTTTGATGATGACAAAACAAATAGGCTATATCAAAAAGATATAAAGAGAGAAATAAAACTCCCCCTCAAATTATGCTATATTAAATAAGTAAAAGCAATTCAAAAACCATAAAGATCAATAATTTGAATTTTTAAATAGCATGTAAAAACATGAGATTAAAAACACTTGCAAAACCATATACACTTGCAAACCAAACCAAATAAACTCATTTTTCTCCCCCTTTTTGTCATACATCAAAAGGGATAAAGAAACAAGGAAAACATTTTTATTCAATAACACAAACATTAAGTTCACCACATATAAAGGAAAATCTATTAAAATCAAGAGGTTTAGTGAAAATATCGGCAAGTTGCAAATCCGAAGAAACATAATCAATCTCTATATCACCTTTCTCAAAATGATCTCTAAGTGATATCTAATCTCAATGTGCTTAGTTTTACTATGTTGATTTCCATTCTTAGTCATATGAATAGTACTAGTATTATCACAAAATATTTTTATATGGTCATAATGCAAATCATAATCAAGGAGAGTATGTTTCATCCAAAGGACTTGTGCATAACAAGCCCCGCCGCAACATACTCCGCCTCGGCGGTTGAGAGGGCTACCGAATTTTGTTTCTTAGAGGGCCATGAAACAAGACAATTACCAAGAAATTGACATGTTCCACTAGAACTCTTTCTATCCACTCTACAACCCGCATAGTCGGCATCCGAAAAACTCTTCATAGAAAAATCTCTGGTTTTCAGATACCAAGACCCATTCCAATAGTGCCCTTAATATAACGAATGATGCGTTTTACCAATAAGATGAGACTCTTTAGGACACGATTAGAATCTAGCACAAAGACACACACTAAACATGATATCCGGCCTATCTTGCCGTTAAATACAATAAACTACCAATCATGCTTCTATATAACTTAATATCAACACATTTACCTTGGTCATCCTTATCAAGCTTGGTTGTAGTTGCCATGGGAGTGTTGCAAACTTTCGAACCTTCAAGTCCAAATTTCTTTATGAGTTCCTTTACATACTTGGCTTGACATATGAATATCTCATCCCGCATTTGTTTGATTTGGAGTCCAAGAAAGAAGTTTAATTCACCCATTGAAGACATTTCGAATTCACGTTGCATATACTTTTCAAATTCCTTGCACAAAAGCTCATTAGTAGAACCAAAAATTATATCATCAACGTAAATTTGTACTATAAGAATGCCATTATCAACATGCTTAGTAAATAATGTTGTGTCTACTTTGCCTTTAACAAAATTATTTGAAAGAAGAAAACTAGAAAGCCTTTCATACTAAGCTCTAGGAGCTTGCTTCAATCCATACAAAGCTTTATCAAGTTTAAAAACAAAATTAGGATGAACATGATCAATAAAACCAGGAGGTTGTTCAACATAAACTTCTTCATTTATAAAACCATTTAAAAATGCACTTTTTACATCCATTTGAAAAGTTTAAAATTTTTAAAAGAAGCAAAAGCTAGTGTCATCCGTATGGCTTCAAGCCGTGCTACGGGTGCAAAGGTCTCCTCAAAGTCAATTCCTTCAACTTGAGTGTAACCTTGGGCCACTAACCTAGCTTTATTCCTAATAACATTTCCTGACTCATCCATCTAATTCCTAAAAATTCACTTAGTACCAATTATTGGTCTATCGTGGGGTCTAAGAACAAGGTGCCAAACTTGGTTGCGCTCAAATTGATTGAGTTCTTGCATAGCTAGCAACCAATATGAGTGACCCTCGGCTTCGAGGATGTTTTTGGGTTCAAAATGAGAAATGAATGCAACATTACCACACAAGTCATGGAGTTTGGAGCGAGTTGTTACCCCTTTAGATACATCACCTATGATGAGATCCTTTGGATGATTTGTAGCGAATCTCCAATCTTTCGAAAGTGGTTGAGATTGTTCCACTTCTTCCTTTTGAACTTCACCAATAGGTTCTTGCTTTTCTTCTTGAATGGGTGAGTCCTTCAAGGAAATTTTCTCCATGTCCTCACCTAGTGAGTCAATCTCTACAACATTCTCAATAACATAGATTCTTCAAATTAACATGCATGGATTCTTCAATAGTAAGAGAAGATTTATTGAATACTCTATAAGCTTTGCTAGTAGTAGAATATCTAACAAATATTACTTCATAAGCATTAGCATCAAATTTACCCAAGTTATCTTTAGTATTTAAAACAAAACACTTGCATCCAAAAACTTTGAAATATGAAACATTTGATTTTCTTAAAAGATAAATTTCAAAAGATGTCTTGAAAGTATTTTTACACAAATAAATACGATTTGATATGTAGCATGCGGTGTTTACAGCCTCGGCCCATAGATATTAAGGGAGGTCATATTCATTTATCATAGTCCTAACCATCTCTTGAAGGGTTTTATTCTTTCTTTCCACTACTCCATTTTGTTGTGGAGTTCTAGGACATGACATTTCATGCTTGATTCCCTTTTCATCACAATAAGTCATGAAGAGTTGGTTAACAAACTCACTACCTCTATCACTTCTTATTTTCAAAATCGAAAAACCCTTTTCTTTTTCAACCCTTTTTCGAAAAATCTTAAATGTGAAAAGTTTGATCTTTATGTTCCAAAAAGAAAACCCAAGTGAACCGGGAGAAATCATCAACTAAAACAAAAGCATATCCACTACCATTTAAGCTTTTAGTTTTAGTTGGTCCAAAAAGATCCATGTGAATTAATTCTAATGGCCTAGTTGACATGATATCCTTGATTGGTTTGAAAGAAAACTTAGTTTGTTTCCCAAGTTGGCACGCACCACAAATGCGGTCTTTTTCAAACTTCAAGTAAGGAATACCCTTCACTAATTCCTTAGAATTAATCCTAGCAAGATGATCAAAAGATGCATGTCCTAATCTTTCATGCCAAAGCCAAGAAGTCTCATCAAAAGCATTCAAGCATTTAGTAGAACAATCCAAATTAAGCATGTCAATGATATAGACATTATTATCACGAAAACCGGTGAGAATACAATCATTGGTTTTACAATCAAAGATTTTGCAAGAAGAATCATCAAACACAACTTTAAGACCACGATCACAAAGTTGACTTATACTAAGCAAGTTATGTTTAAGTCCATCAACAAGAACAACATTTTCTATAATAGGAGATGCACCAATTTGAATGTCACCTATACCGATGATAGTGCCCTTGGAGTCATCTCCGAAGGTGACGGTGCCACCTTCAACGTACCTTGATAGGTTTGTAAAGTTGTTGATATCCCATGTCATATGTCTTGAACAACCACTATCAAGGTACCACCACTCCTTACGTCTTGGAGCCTTGGTGTGTACCTACATCAAATAATTTAGAACTTGATTTTGGTACCCATATTTTCTTGGGTCCTAAAATGTTAGTGTCATGAACCCACACAAGATTATTAGATCTATTTATTTAATCATAACAAAATTTAGCTAAGTGGCCATTTCGACCACAATAAGTACATCTATAAACTCTTCCATATTTAAATGCATAATGAGTGTGTGGCCTACTAGCATGTGGCTTGTGTGCATGAGTAGATTTAACATGAGGAGTGTTGACATGATGAGCATTTTTAGCATGGGTTGTCTTAACAAGTGGAGTGTGCTTCTTTGCAAACATTTCCTCTAATTTCTTAGTATTAAAGCACAATCCTTTAAAACATTTTCAAAATCAACAATTCTAGTTTTTAACAAAGAAAGTTCATTTTCATCAACTTTTGAAAATTTTGCTTTACAAGCTACTTTATAAGCATCAAATTCTCTTTTAGTTGAAACAAGATTAGAAGAAATTTCTTCCTTTTCTTTTGAAACAATTGCAAGTTGGTTTTTAAGCAACTCAATTTCCTTTTTCAATTTAGAGTATTCTACCTTTTTGTCATCAAAGCTTTCAAAAAGTTCAACAAAGGCATGTTCTAACATTTCTCTACTTATTTCATTTTCTTCATCAAGGGGTTAAGTGGTTACCTTAGGTGTGTTTGACATGAAACACATATTTGCCGTGTCCACCTCATCTTCGGACTCGCTTTCCGAATCCCAAGTGGCTTTGTATGCTTTCTTTTCAACTGGCTTCTTTTGCTTGAAGGAGGAAGTCACCTTTTTCTTAAAATCCGGGCAATCGGTCATAATGTGTCCAGGCTTCCGGCAATTGTAGCATATGATTCTTCTCTCCTTCTTCCCTTCCGATTTCCTTCTAAAGTTGAGTTTATTCTTACGGTACATCCTCTTCACATTTCTTACTAGAAGAGATAGCTCCTCATCATCTTCTTCATCTTCTTCATCGTCGTCAATAGTGGAGGAAGACTTGAAAGCTATGGACTTCTTCTTTTGAGGTACCGCTTCTTCTCTTACCTTCTTTTCCATCTCATGAGTCTTAAGGTTTCCAATAAGACTTATGAGATCCATTTCATCTTTATCATTCAACTCCTTTAAGGTGGTAGCCTTTATCTCCCATGATGAAGGAAGAGCTCGAACCACTTTGCGCACCTTTTGATCATTGCTTATATCATCACCTAAAGAGGAAAGAGCATTGGTAATTTTAGTAACCTTGTAATCATAGAATCAATAGATTCATCTTCAAGCATTTTAAAACTTTCATATTGGGACCTCAAGAGATCTATCTTAGCTCTCTTGACTTGTGATGTCCCCTCGTGTGTGACCAACAAGTGTTGCCAAATCTCATAGGCGGATTGGCAATGTATAACCCGTGTAAGATCATCCTCATTCAAGGCGGTGAGAAGAAAATTTTGGGCCTTAGAATTAGCCTCATATTCTTTGTAGGTAAAGTCGGACCAAGTGCTCTCCTCACTATCAGGTCTACTATAGGGTTTTGTCAAGGATTTAGCAACAAAACTACCTAGGGATTGTAGAAAGAGTCATCCTAACCTTCCAAATGGGAAAATTTAGTCCATCAAATTTAGGAGGGGTTTTGATGTTGTTGGCCATTTTTACTAGTATATGAATGAAAGAATGCAAGAGTGATTAGCAAATTTTAGGATCTCTCTAAGGATGTTAAGCCAAACTAGAGTCCTAACTCTGATACCAATTGAAATCACCTAGAGGGGAGTGAATAGGTGATAATTCTAATCAATGCACAAATAAAACTTATGATGCAACAATCACCCAAAACAAGACTAGAAGCCGAATACCCCGTGAAGGGCTCTGAACTCCTTCCTCGTGATTCCTCTAGATAAGAGTTTGAGGTGCGTATTGCAATCTTGTTGTATGAGTATTTGATTGACAAAAGGCCTGTTTGGTTAAGGGTGGAAGTGAGGAAGTGAGGAATTGAGGAAGTGGTAATAATTCCCTCTGGAACTTGAGATTGGTTAGTAAGTTTTCCGATGTTTGGATGTTATTCGGAAGTGTGATTTGAAAAATGTTTTCTTTTTTCCGGTGTTTGGATGGTAATGTGAAAGTAAGAGTGAAAAAGTTGACCACAAAGTTGGCCGTAAAATAATACTAAAATAAAAAATTAATTAAGAAAAATAAAAAATGGACTGTAATTAGAATGCATGTGAGATTTACATGATCAAAAAATTAACTGTTTTGTGTTACAACTTATTACAAATGAGATTTACATGACGACAAAATTAACTGTAGCACTCTGAAAGTGAGGAAATAATTGTGTAAAAGAGAAAAGAGAAAAGGAAAAGGAGCTTTCTTATTTTCCTTTTCCGTGTTTGGATAGATAAGGAACTGAGCAATTATACTTCCCTATTTCCTTACTTCCGTCCACTTCCTTGCAACCAAACAGCCCTAAAATGAATATGAAACAAGTGAATATAGCAATCAATATATAGAGCAAGCACAATGTAGCAATGAATATGAATAGCAAGTAAATGAAGCAATGAATAAGAAGCAATAAGTATAAGGTAAGGAATTAAAGCAAGAAGCAAGTAAACCAAACGCAAACACCGAGAATTTTTTCGAGGTTCGAGCACCCAGCTCTACGTCCCCGCCTTCACCCAGAAGGATTTCTAACCGCTATAACTTCACAAAGAGTCACAACCACACCGGAGAACCCAACTCCACAATCTCAAGTACAAGTATTCTCTTGGTGATCAAAAGACCACAAACTCTCTTTTCAAAAATCCTTTTCCCTTACAAAAGCCCTGTAGAACAATGAGTAGGATTGAAGCTCTAGTATTGTAAGTGGGAAAAAGAGAAAGAATTTGAGAGAGTTTTGAAACTGAAACTTCAGAAATGTGAGATTTTTCAGCACAAAAACAAGAACAAAACTCTTTAGAAAGCTCTTTAAACTTTGAATATTTTGCAAAAATGATTGTTGTTAATCCCACAACCCTAATCACCCCTATTTATAGGATAGAGCTAGGGATTAAAGGGTAAACTAAAAAATGATAATTAGGAAGTATTTGACCCAGAAAATAGCCCTTAAACACGTTTAGAGACAAAAAGCTTGTTTTAAAACGTGTATAAAAAATAGCCGTTATGGCTGAAAACACAGCCTCGGTCGACCGGCCGGTCGACGGGTTTCAAATAAAAAGAGTCGTTGCAGCCCACGGTCGACCCCCCCGGTCGACCACAACAAACAGAGAGTTGCATGCTTACAGTCGGTCGAAGGTCGGTTGACCGTAGTGAGGTCCGGTCGACCGGGAAACGTGCACACATGCACGCACCCAATGGTCAGAATCCCGGTCGACTAGTCGGTCGACCGATCTGACCTGACATAGAGTCGGTCGACCGGTCGGTCGACCGGCTCAGGTCAAAAACTGAATTTTGAAAAGGATTTTGAGGAGATTTTGATGGTTTATAAAATAGTTTTGATCAGAACTATGTATAATACACAAAATTGAGTTTATAAGCAAAAGACTATATTTTAAAAATATTTTGTACATATATATAGGAGAAATTTTTAGAAATGACATGTGCGCAAAAACTAGTGTGTGTAGGAATTTTGAGCTTCAAACCTATTCACTATTCTTTAACAAAACTATAAAACTAAAAACAAATCTAATGAAGTCTCTTGAGCAAAAATGAAGTCTTGAGCCATGTAATGCCTTGCTAGAGCCTTCTCTTTTATGGACATCCCTCTTGTGCCATATGCCTTATTTGCTCCATGAACCTAGAAAATCTTTGCAATAGCTAAGCAATATCCTTCAAAAATGGTACTAACCTGAAACTTATCTTGAACAAACTTATTAGTACCATATAGCTTCTATTTATTTTGTTATCATCAAAACTTTAAACAAATGGAGAGTGTAACCTCTTGGGCCAACAGTAATCTCATCAGCAGAGCGGTGAACTTTAGATTCCTAGTGGGAAGAATCCCATCAGCGGAGTGGTACTGACAGAGGAAAACTGCTTGCGGTTCATCTGTCCGTGGGTCAAACGAGGAGAGCCCATAAGTTGATGTTTATATTATTATCTCCAAGTGGGGGTAATCCGATCAGCGGAACGGGCAAATATTAGGGGCTCTAAGAGGGGGTAAGCCCAACAGCAGAATAAGGACTCCGAGCGGAGAACAATCTCCCAGCGTAGGGTTTCGACTACCCGTAGGCTAATCGAGAGGGAGCCCGTAGGTGAGTGCTCGCGTTGTCATCTCCGAGTAGGAGAAATCCCATCAGCGGAGCGTGCAAGCATTGGACTATGAGTGGGAGAAATCTCATCAACAGAGTTGAATTCACAGTAGTCTCCGAGTGGGGGTAATCCCATCAGCAGAGCGACAAATTTTGCGGGACTCTGAGATGGGATAATCCCAGTAGTAGAATGAGCTGAAACGATTAGAAGCAAAAATGTTATTTATTTGATGATTAAAATCAAATACATGAAATTGAAATCAGGGGGTGTTATTTGTGGAGGTACTCCCTGCCTCCATTGGAGAGATCATATTATTCAATCGCGTTGTACTGGATGATCATATATTGCGGTAGGGTAGGAGGCGGAGTGCTCGGTTGTCCTGCATCGAAGGTTGCCTTGGTGGTAAGAACGTACTCTTTGAGGAAGCCTTGGCGAACAAGTTCTTCCAGGTATTTCCAGAGGCTTCTGCAGTGGACAGTTCGGTATCCCTTACTGTCGTGGTAAGAACAATATTCTTCCGCTCCAAGGAGTGTAGGGTTGTATTGGATCGTCTTCGGGCACTTTACCCACAGCTGGTCCTTGATGGCATTTCAGTCCTTGATTCAGGTTACTAGCATTGGTTGGAGCTTCGTACCGCGACTTTGACTTCTCTCTGTCGTTGTCGCATTTAATAGACTGATCGGCGGAGCTCTTCATCGCTTTCTCCAACTGAATATAAGGTTGGACTCAGGACAAGACTTCACTCATCTGAGTGACATCATGTTTTGGCATATGTTTGTATAGAGTCAGAAATATGTAGTCCGCTGTTGAATGCGAGTACAGAGACATCTTCACCGCGGTTGGGAACCTTGGCGAGCTGGTCCTGAAAGTAGCTGATGTACGACTTGAGGCTTTCGCCATATCTCATTTTGACTGTGATGAGGTGGGGGTTATTCTTAGCCTTCCAGCGGGAGGCGTATTGGGTGAGAAACACCTCAGTTATCTCCTCAAAATTGAGGAGTGAATGCGACAGTAGAGAATAAAATCAATCCAAGACCATGCCTTTCAGATTGGACGGAAAGGTTAGGCACATAAGCGGATCGTTACGGGAGTGGACCACCATCTTGTCTCATAAATGCATGATGCATTGGATTGGGTGGCTTGCTCCAAAGTAATAGTCAAAGGTCAGAGTTGTGATTTTTTGGGAATTCACACTCCAGAAACGCCTCAAAGAAAGGGAAATTAGATACCTTAGCAGTGACCTGTTTCGGTCCGCTACGGAGTTGCAGCTTAGCTTCCTCGATCCATCTTTGGACCAGCTCGTTGAGGGTTTAGATGTAGGAGAACTCCTTGATCATCCTCCGAGATTGGCCATGCTGAACTTCCACTAGGAAACGAGGTGAATTAGCTTCGTTGCCGGAGCGTTCTTCGCGCAGGGGAGAAGTCGGTCTGGGCCGCCTCAGGTTCGTGATGGGCCTATTGACCTGAGTCTCCTCGACTCCATGCTCGTTTTTCCGTTGCGTCTGGACCCAGGTTCTTTGGAGGGCGGCGATCTGCGCCTGGAGTTGGCGGTTAAGTTGCATCAACGCCTCATGTTCACGAGCAATGATTTCGCAATCGAAAGCCGCCTGCTCCCGATCGCGATCTGACCGAGCTTGTTACTCCTTCATCTGCTCCTTCATGTCTGTGAGCATATAAAGGATCTGGTCTTCGTACAACGGCAACGCGTAGGCGTTAGCGGCTGCCCTTTAAGATGAGGAGCCAGTATCTTCTGCGGCACGCTTACGATCGATAGTGTGTGGAGGGATCATGTCCCCAGTGGTGGTGTTGATCCTGCCTTTAGATAGGGAGACGTTATAGGCAATCATTTATTTTTTGGGCCATCAACACTTGAGAGAGGATATCTACGGAAGGGGTTTGGGTTGGAAGGAAAATCTCGAGTGTGCTCAAGATCTTAATGAAAGCACCAATTTATGATGGATAAAACTCCGCCACAAGCAACTGGACGCCCCCGATCGAACATGTCAGAGCACACAGAGAAAGAAGACGCCTTTCAGGTTAGGAATCACCGTGTGGTACCGTCCTAAGACTCTCGGGCGTGAGAATCAGTAGTTGGTACGAAAGAGGACCGACAGAGAAAAACTGTTGATATATTGTGATGGACTAGCAGAAGAAAACTGCTAGCGTGATGTGGTAGAGTGTACGTGCAGTATGTGCTCTGAGGATTATGGAAGTGACTTCGTTGGAGGTGCGTTTATACCTGACAGAAGTGATCGAGTGGATATGGATAGATGTAGATCTCCTACTCTTCGGTTTGAATCTACAGATCTTTATAACTGCTGAGACTGTATCTAATTGTTAGGATTGGTGTGCTAGAGATTTATCGATTACTATCTCCAACTACTCTGCTCAGTTGTAAGGTGGCTTTGGACGAATAAGAAGATAGAGTTGCATAACAGATTACGCAATCCAAAGAAGTTCGCCTCGATCTATCTGTGGTGATAGATAAAGTTGCCACGTCACGGGACATTCAATTAGGAGTTAAGTCGGCTCCGGATGGTTGTACAACTTCGGACTCTGAGGCGAGAGATGTCTTCGGAGAGAGAGCGAAAGTGTAACTGTCGGTAGGACAGAGGTGGTTCCGGAGAGACTTCCAACCACATTCTCTTGTTCTTTCGGAGAAGGACGTGTTTCACGATCCTAATAGAAGTTAAATTTTGACCACTACAAATAGGTTGAGAGATCTTCTCCCAACAAACCCCTTTGATAAAGCCATGACCATTCTTCTAGCCCACAATCACAAAGATTAAGGAGCTAGTTGAGGAATAGGTCATGGTTGATTAAATCAACTAAATTAAAAGAAAATAATAAACTCAAGCTTTTTATAATATTTTATAATATGTAAAACATCCAAAGACTAGCCATATTCCTAAGAGGAAATTTCTATTATGTTGGCAAGACCAATCATCTCTCCACCAAATGCTTCTATTGAAAGATCATCCCTGTGGATGCTTCTTCTAGAGGGCCTGGTGTACTCAAGATCAACATGATAGTAAGGGAATGTTGACTTTAGGTTAGTAAATTTGCTTCCTCTAATTAATCTTATAACTTAGTTTAGTGATTGGTGGTTAGATGCTAGAGCTAATATCCATGTTTCATTTGAACGCTCCTCGTTTACAACCTATCCAGAGTCTTGTGGACGAAGTGCAACATTAGAAGATGTGATGACGCCTGAAGTGATTGAAAAAGGACGTGTAGATCTAAAGACTAACTACATATGTCCGTTGGTGGTTCTCTGCTTGTAAAAGCATACTTTAAAATTGTAATAGAATCAAATAAGATTGTTGCCACAAAGAATAATGTGTTATTGGTAAAGATTTTGTGTGATGGACTTTTCAAATTGAATTTAATAAAACTACTTAGACAGAATTTCATCTCCTACTATCTTGAATGTTGAATCATGTAATATCTGACAAGGAAGACTAGGACATGTAAACTTTGGTACCATTAAGAAAATGAACAACTTAAACCTAATCCCTAAGCCTAAATCTAATCCCTCTTCCAAGTGTGAGGTCTGTGTCAAGGCCAACATGTTAGAAAGCCTTTTCCTTCCATTGATAGAATAGTTGATCCTCTTGAACTCATTCACAGTAATGTATGTGACTCCAACAGAGTCTCTACAAGAGGTGAGAAAAAGTACTTTAGGACATTCATCAATGATCACTCTAGGCAGCATTATACCTATCTTCTTAAAAATAAGGATGAAATGCTTGATAGGTTTAAGGTGTATAAAGCTGAAGCTGAAAAGTAAATCAAAGGAAAATCAAGATCTTAAGATCTGACCGTGAGTGGGAGAACCTGAGATGATATGACTGAATTTTGTCAAAAGCATGGAATTATACATGAGGTTACTGTATCTTACACCCCGTAATTGAGTGGAGTCACTTAGAGGAAGAACATGACTCTTATGGATATAGTGAACTCTATGTTTCTTACCTCAGGAGCACCTGAACACTTTGGAGAAGTTATTCTTTTTGCCTGTTACATCCTCAATAGGGTTCTTATCTCATAAGGTCTCAAATATTACTCCCTACCAACTTTGGAAGAATAGAACGCCAAAATTGACTATTTGAAAGTTTGGTGATGTTTAACCACGGTAGGGATACATGTCTCAAAAAGAGAGAGATTGTCCCAATACTGCCTTCATTGGTTATAAACTCGACATTAATATCAACAGGTTTCTTGTTCTCAATTCTGAATTAATGGAACATCTAATAACACCATCATATAGGCCAGAGATGTTGTGTGTTTTGAGAACAGCTTTCCTTTCAAGACCAAAATCTCTAGTAATGCATATCCTTATCTATTCTACCATCTCATGCTCCTTCATCCGGCTCCTCCATTTTCCTGGAACCTATCCCAACTTCTGAACCTAGAAGAAGTAAAAAGAGGAAGAATTGAAAAGAACCTCGAAGAAGCCTTTTTTACTTTTCTGCTAGGAGATACCGGACGAAGCTATGGACTCTTCAAATGCACATTTCTATGAGAAAACTAAGCAATGAGATTTCATCCATCATGGAGAACAAAAGTATATTTTGGCTAATCTACCACCTGGCTGCTAATTTATTGGCTGCAAGAAGAGATCAGATGGTTCTAGTGAGAAATATAAGGCCAGTTTAACGGTAAAGGGATACACTCAAAAGAAACAAGTTGACTATTTTGAAGTGCATCCCTTGTTGCTAGGAGTCTACCATCAGGGTCCTAGCCCTATCGACTGTCTATAAGATGATCATTCACCAATGGACATCAAGACAATCCTTGTAAATGATGGCCTTGAAGAAGAGATCTACATGAATCAACCTGAAGGTTTTATTGTCAAGGGACAAAAAGAAGAAAATGTGCAAGCTGATGAAGTCTCTGTACATTCTTAAACAAGTACCTAAAGAATGGCATCAAAAATTTGACAGAGTGATTACAGATTATGAATTCTCTGCGAATGAATATGATAAGTGTGTATATTCCAAAATGATAAACAATACATATGTGATCTTATGTATATATGTGAATGGCATTTTGATCTTTGGAACCAAACTTGAGGATATATTGATAGTGAAGGATTATCTATCAAAAAAGTTTGATATGAAGGACTTAGAAGAAGTTGACATGACCCTTGGAATGAAGATTTTTGATATGAAGGACTTAGGAGAAGCTGACATGATCCTTGGAATGAAGATTTCTAGTACTCCTAAGGGGATTACTCTAAGTTTGTCTCATTCCATTGAGAAGATGCTAGTTTTAATTTCCTTAAACTTTTTGCTTGGAGTTCTCCTTATGAATTCAAAAATGCTGAAGAAGAATGAAGTTGAACTTGTTTTTCACCTCAGATACTCCCAGTTGATTAGATCTCTTTTATATGTGTCAAACCGAACAAGACCTGACATTGCTTATATTGTGTGTGGACTTAGCAGGTTTATTCATGAATAGACAAATGTGATTAAGGGTATCGTGATGCAAATTGGATTACAGACTCTGATAGTAAAATCTATTTTAGAATTTGTTTTCCTTCTTGGTGGTGGTGTTGTGTCATGAGATCATGCAAGCAAATTGTAATTGCTTGAAGCACTATGGAGGATAAGCTTATAGTTCTTGACACAACCTGCTCAGAAGCTGAATGGTTGAAGAATCTTATCTCTGAGCTACTTATTTCGTCTAAATCAATTCCTGCTATATCAGTGCATCAGATTCCAGAACTACTATTGAATTGCTAAAGCAAGACAGTGCAGATAGGAAATTGAAAAGACATTTATAGATTAGATTTAAATCTGTTTAGAGCCTAATAGGCAAATTTGTGACTCTAAACTGTTAAAAAAAAAAAAAAAAAAAAAAAAAAACTTGCAGACCACTTAAGAATGAGACTTTCTAGGAATGCACTCCTAGAATTATCAAGGGGATAGGTAAAATTCATAAAGTAGATCACCAACAGTGAGAACCCAACATTCAAATTAGTAAGCTAATTCTCTTGAAGAAGGTTTAATGTGGTAGAAACAAGCTTGACTGGTATTTCTTATGTGGAACACACATATTGATGATTACACACTTATTTGTAGTATTTGATGCATTTATACTTACACCATTATAGCTACTATCCCATTTCTATTATCACAGTGCTCTTATGTTGTAACCGGGTAGGATGAGTTATACTCTTAATAAGTCCAACTCGCGCGATTTGTGGAGGGGTCATTCTGATTGTAGACACTCTTTAAGGACTTACCTACGTGAGAATTGTGAAGGCTGTGATTGTGGGCCATGAGATTGATCTCTAAAAACTCTCATGAGATTGTACTTGTGAGTATGGTCATTATCACTCAACCCGCTCGCTCAATGAAAAGAAAATATTGTGTACTTTTTGTCAATATCTTGTAAAGGGGCAAAATTCAAGGTCTAATCTATTACGTCCCTCAGATTGCAACAAAATACTACTAAGTATAGATCCAAAGCCGAAACCTCCCTATGTCTATTTCAGAGTATAAAGATTATCCAACCTGCATATCATATTTTATATTTTAATATTTTGATTTTAATGTTCCCAAAAACTCAACCTTTTAGGGGGGAATTGTTGGTTTTTTAACATACTATAAATTATTATAAAAAGCTTGAGTTTATTATTTTCTTTTTAACTTTCTTGATTTAATGAATCATGACCGATTCCTCAACTAGCTCCACAATCTGTGATTGGGGCTAGAAGAAATGGTCATGGCTTTATTAAAGGGGTTGTTGAGAGAAGACCATCTCTCAACAACCTCTTATTTAGGGCTATTTAAAAAGTCAAGTTCTTCATATTTTACACATTGGAAAAAATAAAAAAAAAAGCAAGCATCTCCTTCTCTCCACTCCTACAGTTCTTTAAGCAACTACATTTTGTTCGAGCAAGAGAGCTTGCGCGTAGTGCAACACAAATCACTGATATCTCCAGGGTTAGTTGTCGTTAACGTTTCGAGAAAATGGTGTGCCTGCACGAGGCGCCTCCTCATTCTGTATTGTAGCACTTCACCAAACTTCTCCCTCGCAAGGCTAGCATCTTTAACCTTGATTTATTCTTCATTTATTACTTATTTTATGTGTTATATATTAGAATTGTGTGTGTGTGCGCGCGCGCGCGCTCGCTTCATTCAATCAATGTTTGATATTAAGGGTTAAAACCAACAATTATGTTATATATATATATATGCATGATGCACATATCTATGTATTTATTTATATGTGCATATTTATATATGTGTGCAAGTACATCTATATGTAAACTAACCATAATTAATTAATACATATTTCGCAATGGTAAATTTTATTATAGAAGGCAATGAAATATGAAGATGTCAACATAGTGGTTCCCTCTCTTAACCAGTGTTCATATACTAATTTTTAGGATAAAGAAAAAATAAAAACATGAATTACAGACATGTCAGTTGTTACAGAGATAAAGGAGAATAACGAAGTTCTAGCCCTCTTCATATCATTTTATGGATAGCATGCATTGTGATAGTTTACATTGCCCTAACAGCCTAAAATGAAAGATTGTATTGCCTAACATTACTATGCTTGATAATCAAAAGGTTTATAAATAAAAGAATATGCATGCTAAAAGCATGAGAAACCTCATTCTCGAGTAGGAGTATTTAAGTTCATCTTCCTAGAAAAAGGGCTAGAAAATTGCACTCAAGAGTGAAAAATTTGCCTTGCAGGAATTTTGTCTCCCTATCAAATATTGATACTCTTTGAAGGTTATTAAGTATATGAAAGAACTCCCTCAATTGCTTCTTAAATTAGCACCAGGTTTCTTCTGCATGCATCTTTTCCTCTAGACACTCCAAGCACCAGTTAGCTAACTCGTTCTAAGCAACCCTTTGTTCCCACATTATATACCTGGCCTCTAAAGTACACTTTCCACTTTCCTCTTACTTTTTCCCTAACCAATGGTATTAGATCCCTCATAAATTCCATCCATAAATGACCAGAGATTGCTCCTGACTTCTGAATGTTGCATTAATTCCCACGATATTATTGCCAAGCATAACAAATAGCATTCAAATGCAAGTGTCGTTATATCATGATGGTAAAGCCCCTTTGCATTGGGCAAGACAGTTGGGGTTCAAATCCCGCTTGCTACCATGCTACGGCCTATTATCCACAAAAAAGAAAGAAAGAAAGAAAGAGAAAACAAAAGCATGCAAATTCTTTGAAGTTCAAAGAGCCCTTTTACCTCATCTCTTGGTAAAATTTTCTGCCGCACATGATAATCACTATGTATTTGTTTCTATTAAATGTGAGAAAATTATTGATAAAATACAAGTCACTCTAATTTCATCTGTGGCACACCCCATCCAATTCTGATAAGCCATAACCAGCACAAGTGTTAGCTATCATATTACTCTGATCATTGTCTAAATTCAAGGTGTCATGATTAATTGGCATTAGCCAAGATTGTTGAACAGTTAAACTGTGAGTCAGACTTCCAATGTATACGCACTTAAACCATATATTACAACTACTTTCCTAATGCTAAAAGTTGATGTTAGTCTATGACCCCCCTCTTCTACAACATTATTCACATTATGTATTTCTTCTTAACTTTCAGCGCGTGCATATAGAATTTCAAAAGTATATAAGAGCAGAAGTATGTTCATAATTAATAATAGTCCTATATGACCATGACATTCTGCAATCTTTATTTATAATATAAAAATAGACATGAGATACGATCAGATATCACATAGTATTAGTGTCACATGTAGGCTTCAAAGAAGAAATCAATGCAAAGTAAGATTTCTCGTATGCAGAACAGGTTAAAAATTGTGTTTACCACGTATCTATATATGTATAGATAAGCTGATATCAGAGGATAAGATGAATCATTAAGTCGGGCCACAAAATTAGAAGAAAATACATAATGACAATGCAATTCATCTCCATAAAATCAATTATCAAGAATAAAATAAAGTTAACTGATTTTACAAAGACCTTTCTCGTCAAATGTTCTAATCAATGAATTACATAAAACCATGTAGCGCAAAACCTCATTCCTCAATTTCTTTAAACAATGCTAGTATTTCCTTCTATTTTCTAGCATTAACGAAACCACCTTAGCGATCAAGTAAATCAAATTTGACAAGTAGATGGATTTTGAGAAAAGAGTAAACTGCTTCAGGAATACATTCTTCTCAACAAGAGGCTGTCAGTCATGATACTGTGAGCAGATTCATTAGGGGCAATATGCTTTCAGTCAATGTACACGAACAATAGACAGACTTAATTAAGACTTTCTTGCCCCATATAAACCCAGAAGCAGAGAGCTTCTTACTAGATAATGACAGACTGCTCGGTCCCATGTGGAAAGGTATATTTATAAGTAGAAGAGATTTTTGAGAAATCATAAAGAAGGTGACATGCAGGTTCACTATACATACATAGCAGGAACTTTCCAAGCATATTTTTCACTTACTTTTAATAGATTGCTTCAGATGAGCCATTCCAACTCCTAATGATGTAGATTTGCTTATTGATTCAATTGTTGATGAAAACGATCAAGGAGAATGTTAAAGATATAAAAAAAATTCTAACTGCTGAATCTACAGGATGCTATATACAAACCTCAATTCGTCTACTTGTTCCCCATTGGGAATCTTTAATTGACTATATAGAAAGAAGGCGGAAAAGTTGACACCAAACATTAAAGACAAGACACTAGTACCTAAACATTTCTGCACTTGGTTCAACATCATTTTTTTGGCAACATCCCTAGATATATTTTAAGTTATTTACCAATATTAGAATAAAATTATTTCAAAATATTTTAAAAAATATTTTTATTACTATGATTATTTTGATAAAATATCTTAACTTTCACAAACTGTGCAATGCACAGGCATTGCTTGTTATATATATATATATATATATATATATATATATATATATATATATTATATATATATGAGAAAAATGTATATCAGCCCGCGGGCTGAGAGTATTCTCTCAGCCTGCGGTGACGTGGCTCAATTTGTCACCTCACTGACTTGCGGCCCACTTTTATGTAGAAGTTAAATTACCAAATACCCCTTATGATACTTTTCCTTATTGTTTATTATTATTTTTCCCCCCTTTTATTTTTTGCCGCTATTTATATGATATAAATTACTTTTCAGCCTATTTCCTGACCTCTTTTTGAAAGATCTAGTTTCACCTTTTCAGTCTGCGATAAACTTTTTTCTGAAAATATAAAATCTTTTCAGATCAATTTTTTTCTGCAAAATATTTAATGTCGACGTCTGAGCAGTATACCGGCGATCTTAATATGGAAGATATTGCATCTGGTTCTACTTTCTCTCAGAATATTGAAAATCTTGAAGGGTTGACATCTCTGCATGCCGATCAACAGGTTTTAATTGTTTATATCTATTTTAAAAACATTTCTTAAATATTTAATGTTTTCTCTTTAGACTGTGAGGTACTGCGACCGTTTTAATATTCGATCGCAATCTTATTTGAAAATAATCTCCGGCTGTGAATTCTTTTTTTCTAGGGTATGCGTCTTAGGTCGCAGTCTTTAGTAAGGAGTAATATATATTTCTTCACATACGGATAACTGCGACTTAGGTCATAGTCTTTAGTAAGGAGTAATATAGATTTCTTCACATGCGGATAACTGCGTCTTAGATCGCAGTCTTTAGTAAGGAATAATATAGATTTATTCACATACTAATTACTGCGACTTAGGTCGCAGTCTTCAATAAGGAGTATTATAGATTTCATGCCGTATGTGAAATCTTATTTTTATTTACTGCGACTTAGGTCGCAGTCTTTAGTAAGAAGTAATATAGATTTCTTCTCATACGGATAACTGCGACCTTGGTCGCAACAGCTGATAAGAAGTAAATTGTTGTCATCTCTTATGCGACCTTGGTCGCATTTATATAACTTATATTTTAGAATACAGTGATATCTAAAAAATATTTATATTCATTTAATTCGTGTAAATTCTTTTTGTAGGATATGAATGCACATGCGGAAATGTTTGGAAGCTCAGATAAGTTTATAGGGAAACAGTTCTTGTCGCATATGGAAGCATACAATTTCTACAATTGTTTTGCAAGGAATAGAGGTTTTAGCGTGAGAAGAAAAAGTACAGATAAGTCACGGAAGCCTCCTCATGAGATTATTTGCAGAAGATTTTGCTGCAACAAGGAAGGGCTGAAGAAGTTGTGTGACAAAAGACAAGAGGGGCTTACAGTGCATCGTCGAGTTAACACTAGAGTATCTTGTCCTGCTGAGATGCATATCCGTCTTCGTTTATTGTTGGACTCAACTCGATATTGGGTTATCACAAAATTTGTTGATACTCATTCACATGAATTGTCAAGCCCGGATAAGGTACATCACCATTACTCTCACCAGAATCATCGTTCAAAAATTAGCAGAAGCATTATGACCAATCTGGTTGATGTTGGAATGCGGCCTTCAAATATTTCCCGCGTTGTTAATGCAATGAGCCAGGGAGAAGGCTGTGAAGAAGTGCGCCCTCAACAAGTTATTGATTTCACTCGTCAACGTAGAAATTAGGGGGGGCAATTCAGACCGACCCGCCAGACCCGACCCGACCCGACCCAGAGTAAGTGGGTATGGGTTTGAGCTATATGGGTTTGGGTCGTAATCGGGTCGACCCACCAGACCCGATTAATAAATGGGTCGGGTCGACCCAAACCCACCAAACCCGCTAAGACCCGCTAAGACCCATTTACCTTTTTATATTTTTGATCCAGAGATTTTTTTTTGGGAATCATTTATCATTTCCGCTCAGGGACTTCATAATTTAGCTCTCCATCCTTTCTTCATCAAAATCCAATACACCATACACATTGCACAATCTTCTATGAAAAACCTAAAGCCCCTTAATTTTAACTACATTCTCATAAATAAACAAAATTATATTGCATAAACAATCCCTGAGTTTGTCTCAATCCCACTAATACTTTCACCTTTATTTCAGAGAATAAGAAGCATTGCATTTGATATACATGATTTTATGATTTTTAACTTATTGAAACCAACATTAAGCCACTGTCATCTACTTATAGAATGCAAGAACAAGGTTCCTACAAAACATTTACCGCTAAACGGGTCGACCCGACCCGGCCGACCCATTTAGTTAAATGGGTCAAATGGGTCGGGCCGGGTCGACCCACATAATACTGGTCGGGTTTTGGTTTGGATTTTTGACCCATATAAATAAATGGGTCGGGTCGACCCGACCCGATTATGGGTCGACCCATTTAAGACCCGACCCAATTAGACCCGACCCGACCCAATTGCCACCCCTAGTAGAAATAACTGCGGTCATGAGTTTATTGCTATTATCAAATATTTTCAGAGAAAGCCGAGACCGATCCAGAATTCTTCTTTTCAAGTGAAGTTGATAATGCGGGCACACTTAGAAGCATTTTTTGGGCTGATGGAAGAGCTATTTCGTCGTATCTGAGCTTCTGTGATGTGATCGTTTTTGACACCACATACAGGACTAATCACTTGAGCTTGCCATTTGCTCCATTCACTGGAATAAATCATCACCGGCAGTTAATTTTGTTCGGCTGTGCAATGCTTGCTGATGAGCAGAGGGATACTTTTGTTTGGTTATTCCAAAAATGGCTCAAGTGCATGCATGGAGTTGAACCGAAGCTGATTATTACTGATCAGGATGCGCAGATTGGTGAGGCCATCAAGATTGTTTTCCCGACGTCTCGACACCGTTACTGTTTCTGGCATGTACGGAAACATATTGCCGAGCAACAAATCCCAATGGCTAACAAGTATGGAGAAGATATGGTCTCCGATTTCCATGCTTGGTACACCTCCCGCGATATAAGCACTTGTGAGGAACGATGGCGTCTGATGAGTGAAAAATATCAGTTAGAAGAAGAAGATGGCAGTTGGTTGATGAAGATGTACAGGCTTCGTGGACATTGGGTTAATGCATATCTCAAGGATGTTTTTCTGTGCTGGAATGACAACCAGTCAGAGGTCCGAGAGTATTAATTCCTTCTTTGATGGTTTTGTTAACTCAAACACTAAACTAGTGGAATTTGTTCACCATATGATAAAGCCGTTGCTTCCCGTCGTGCATCTGAATCTCTTCAAGATTTTAGGGGTTTGAATTCTGTGCCCAATTGTACATCCAATCCATATGAGATACAGGTTTCGAAGTTGTATACACCGAAGATTTTTCAGTTGTTCCAAAGGAATGGGCAGTTGTAATGACACTGTTTTCAGAAGAGGTGGAACAGGACAAACCTGGATCAACATATTTGGTTGGTAATTTTTCAGAATCAAAAGACAGTTGGGAAAAGGTCAGTTATGATAAGCGAGAGGAACTTCATGTTTCTTGCAGTTGCTCGTTATTTGAAACAGAGGGTATCCTATGTAGACATATTCTGTGTATTTTGTGGCGCAATCACGTTACACATATACCGGAATCATATATACTTCAGAGATGGAGGTTGGATGCTCGTTACAAAACGTTGCAATTGAAAATGGCATGAGGCCTTTTCCCAGTCAAGGCACTCCACGGACGGCTAGATTGTGGTCAGTTCGTTCAAAATTTAATGCAATTCTGGACATGGTCGCTGATTCTGATGAAAATATTTCAAAGTTGGAGGGAGTTTTGGAAAGTTTTGCCCAAAATACCACTAGAGAATACAGAGCAATGTCAGGAAATGATCATTCATCACATCCTAAGACTGCCGTTGGTTCCAGTGGATCCGTTGTTATATTGCGAGATGGTGAAGAATTGAATATACGTGATCCAATTGGTCCTGTACCAACCAAGGGGAGACCTAGAGCTGCATCCAGGCTTAAGTCTGGTTTTGAAGATTCTATATATCAGAAGGAAGTTAAGCATCGAAGATGTGGTAACTGCCAAGAGCTGGGCCATTACAGGACTGGTTGTTCGTTAATGGTATATTACATTAAACCTGTTAATCATTTTTTTTATAACGATTAATCTTTTAAAATTCTTACTATTTATTTTTTTTATTGGCAGAAGAAGTAGGTTTGGGTTGCCTCCATCTCGAAGGAACAAAGACTTCAATTTTTTATGAAGTGCGACCAGGGTCGCACAGTGTAGAGAGATTAAGTCGCATTCTGACACTGGCGTGTAATTATAATCAAATTTATTATCATTCTTTGATTTCTACTGTATTATTTTTGTATGTACTTGTACTTTAAAGTTTTAATGCTACAAAATTCTACTTTATAGTTTAATTTTTTTTGTACATAATGTAGTCAGAGACTTTGGGTCGCAGTGTACATGGTTCATTGCGACCAAGGTCGCAGTGTTCTTATTGATAAAGATGGCCAGCACTGCAATCTAGGGTCGCACTACATGTACTGCGACTTAGGTCGCATTACGTTAGGTTGGTGTTTCCTTTATATTAACACGCATAGCGACCAAGGTCGCAGTGTTGTAGTTGATTAAAACATTGCCGCCATCAACTGCGACCAAAGTCGCATTGTATTTTACTAAGGCTGCGGCTATCAACTGCGACCAAAGTCGCAACCTTCTTTTTATAATTTTGAGATGGTGAAGACTTAAGTCGTTGTACGTTAGGTAGGTGTTTCCTTAATATTAACACGCATAGCGACGAAGGTCGCAGTGTTGTTGTTGATTAACACAATTACTGAAGGTATGTTTGTTTCTAACATCAGTACGCAATAGTAAAAGCCAAGTTGTAACAAATGAAGACTGTAAATAATCAATGGAACTTATAATATATAAATGTATAGAACTGTGTATAAATTAAATCAATACAACAAAAAATTATGCAATGAATTGCACTTGAAATATTTTTTACATTTATAAAAAAAAATTGTGGTATATCAATAATTTGCACGGAGATCAGTCTTCATATGTCGTATGTCGTATAATGTCTGTTTCTTCATCCCAACTCTTCTCTACATCTGCAAATATCATGTATGCAAGCTCACTTCTTAGTTTCTGTACACCATCAACCGTAACAGCATCAGCAGCTGATAGATGATAGCCAGACGCTATGCTTTCCATGTACTTGCATACATATATAGCGCAATCAACACTGAAATTTCCATAGAGCAATCATTAATGAAATTAGTTTTTGTACTAAAAAAAATAGAAAATATGAAATGAAATTACATGCCAAAAATTTATATACCTGTTTGCTTGTTGGGGGCATTTTGCGTATTTTATTTTATTTTTTCTCATTTTTTTTTGGAATGAATCTCAAAAATCTCTAATAATCTATCTTTCTGCAATGTCAATAGGAACAAAAATTAGTATTAACCAAATTAATTGCAAGTTTCCAGTAATCAAAATATTAAAATTTAACTCACCATTATTCTTGCATCTGTTTGGTAAAGCTTTGTTATACTACTTTTTTTGTCAGCTGGGACCAAAGAGTTGTAAAAAATCCACTCTTCTGTGAAGCAATCGAATACTAGCAAGGTCCAGTGAAATCCCGATTCGTCGGCACTATGTTTGTGATTGATCGGGAAGAACATGTACTGCACGTCAGCTGTCCAGTTTTTCAACAGCTTCTGCTTGATGAAATGACCTTCCAGATCTTCAATTTTATTTACAACACCGTGCTGCGGACAAGAAAAAAAATTTAAATCAAATACAAAAGAATTAAAAATATAACAAAAAATTATAAACTGCGACCTTAGTCGCACTATATTATTTAGTCGCACAGCTCCGACCTTGGTCGCAGGTCGCAGCTGTTACATTTTGTCGCAGTACCTGAGTTAGTAGCAGTACATTTTAATTATAAACTGCGACCTTGGTCGCAGCTCCGACCTTTGGTCGCAGGTCGCATCTGTTACATTTTGTCGCAGTACCTGAGTTAGTAGCAATACATTTTAATTATAAACTGCGACCTTGGTCGCAGCTCTGACCTTGGTCGCAGATCGCAGGTCGCAGGTGTTACATTTTGTCGCAGTACCTGAGTTAGTAGCAATACATTTTAATTATAAATTGCGACCTTAGTCGCAGTACATGTGTTAGTAGCAGTACATTTTAATTATTCACTGCGACCTTAGTCGCAGTACATGATTTATGCCTAAACAGAGATAGAGAATATTAGTAATCTTTTTCAGAGTTGATATTACATTAAACCGTAAAGGAGAAAGTAGATTTTTACCCAAGCTTCGCTTCGGAAGAATATGTTTTTTAATCCTTCTCTTTTCTCAAGATGCTGCATGTAGAAATGAATTACATTTGCATCTAAGTCTCTACTGAACATCAGGTCCTCAATGTCATTCCTTAAAATGATGATTGCATTATTGGTATCCTGATACGCAGTAGAACTGCAAGATATTCAAAACAAAGTTAGTAATTTAATTGTTCTTATATAAAGGTATAACAGAAATTTTTTTGCTATGAATTAACTTACTCAGAGTAGGACTTGTCGAAGAAATGTTTTATAAGAGCTTGTTGATGGGGCTGCAGAATTCTATATGATGTGGTTTCGGTCAATTGTCTCGATTTTGGCTCATTGGAGGAAATCTCTTTGTCGCCGAAACCAGCGGTAGAACTCGCAGCCGCAGGCTGTGGAAGAGGATTTTCATTTTTTTTTCTTCTTCTGTTTTGGATAAACAAAGTCGGAGTCATCGCGATCTCTTTCAGCGCGCTTGCGTTCTTTGACTCCCCTTTCTATTGTTCCTTTAGAGGTTTCCAAAACAGCTTCTTTTGAGGATTGCTTCTGAGGCGGAGTATGTTCTTGAATTTCTTCTCCAGTAATATTTAAAATAGACTCAGAACCCATGATTTTATCCTCTTCCAATTTTTTCTTCTTCTCCTCTTTAGCCTGCTTCTCCATCTGCTCCTTCATTCTTTTGTTCTCCATCTGCGCCTTCCTCCTCTTCTTCTCATTCTCTTCCTTCTCCCTCCTCCTCCTCTCCTGCCCCTCCTCTTCCCTCCTCCTCTTCTCCTTCTCCTGCTCCTTTTCCCTCCTCTTCTTCTCCTTCTCCTCTTCTTCCCTCATTCTCCTTTCATTCTCCTCCTCTTCCCTTCTTCTATTCTCCTTCTCCTTCTCCTCCACTTCTCTCCTCCTGTTCTCCTTTTCCTTCTCTTCTTCCCTCTTCTTCTCCTTCTCTTTCTCTTCCTCTTCCCTCTTCCTCCTTTCATTCTCCTCCTCTTCCCTTCTTCTATTCTCCTTCTCCTTCTCCTCCAATTCTCTCCTCCTGTTCTCCTTTTCCTTCTCCTTCTTCGCAGCAGCGGCTGCTCTCAGCAGCTCTTCTTCTTCCTCTTCTTTAACCTTTAATTTCCTCTGCTGCCTTTTTTGTTTTTTCTTCTCTTTTTTTTCTCTCCTTTTAAATTTTAATTCAGCCTTGAGTCTTTTCTCAGTCTCCATATTTTCAATCTTTTTTTCAAGCAGAGAAACATAATCTCTCAAGTGCTGATTTGCAGACCTCAATCGTTTTATTTCTGCTGCTTGAACATCCGGTGGAGGTGGCAAATAACCTTCAAAAATTGGTTCTTGCTCACTCGTTTCAGCCGTTTCTGGCTCCTTTTCCGCCGGGATGTCAGCCTCATTACATGTATGGCCTCCTTCATCTCCTTCACTTTCACCTTCTTCTTCTTCTTTTTCTTCACCTTCATCTTCTGCTACTTCTTCTTCCTCATCCTCTTCCCCTTCAACAGGAAGGCCAACCATATTCTTTTTATCATTAGAGATGTTGGCCATTCGACTCAAAATCTGAAAATAAACAGAAAAAGGTAAGCTAAAAATAAAACAATGAAATAATGATACTGCGACCATGGTCGCAGTTTATTTATGAAATATTTTGGATAAGAATGCGACCATGGTCGCAGTATGTTTGTCGTGCCAAAATTTATCTGCCAAGACATGCAGCTCAACACTGCGACCATGGTCGCAATTCTGTTGAAAAGGGTATTTTCAAGAGAATGCGACCATGGTCGCACAATATTTGTCAGGCAGAAAACGAACTGCGAAAGGTGGCTCAATACTGCGACTATGGTCGCATTTTATTTGTACTACACATAAAAAAAAGTTTAACTTACAATATTGCTGTCAATCTTTTTTAGATCAACTTCAAGTAGAGATCTGCTAATATTTTGGAGGTCACATCTTACTGCGCGTGGTGTTTTTTTCCTCCAAACCAGACCTCTGCTCAAAATAGGTGCCCTCTCACACAGCCAATACTGCAAAAATGAAAAATTAAATTAGTTTCCACAAATTTTCTCAATTTATGGGTAAATTTCATACAATGTTGTCCAAATTTGAGATTTGTACTTACAATAATTTGCACTGAGCATCCTTGCAGCTCGTACGTGCTTTGCCTGAAGATGTCCATTGAGTCAATCAGGAATTGCCAAACAGCTTTTGCCCAGCATATTGTCCTCATCAGTTGCATATTGGCAATCTGTTCCACAATATACCACGGCACCGTGCATTTACTGCCAGAGAAGAAAAGAGTGGCCGACATGTATAGGATGACTAATGTGGTAAAGTCTTGAGCTGCAAGTCTATTTATATCTCTTATAATTTTTTTTATAGACAATTGCTGCTCAAATTGTTCATCCGGTGTCACATCTAATATATCCCTCTTCCTTCTCTTGACAAGAAGATCATCCAAAGCATCTTCAATAGATACTTTTGTGATCTTCTTTATATTGGGGAAAAAATGTTTTATAACACCTCTATCTTTCATCGTACATGTCTTATTCATCACAAAATCTGCCACATTGACAGGTAGACCAAAAGTTAGGGCAACATCCTCCACTGTTAACTCAATCTCTTTGCCCCCAATTGTAAAGGTCTTTGCATTCCTGTCATACTGGTCTAAAATACGCAGTACGACAACGTTTGATTTTAGAGCCTTTTCAGTCCCAAATTCTTCATTGTAGAACGCCATAAAGATTGGGCCAAATGGGGTATTCTTCATCGCCTCTACGAAATCAGGCTGTATGTACTTTTTAAATTTCTTCATTAACTGGCACATTAGTTTTATGCTTGATCTCAGAGGACGAACCTGTATCTGTTGTTTACCTACGTAGGAAGAAAAATTAAACACTTTAGACCAATGATTATTTAAAAATTATAAGGGAATAAAAAGCATATTTGTTTTTTAATAAACTGCGACCTCGGTCGCAGTCATGCATTGCAAAAAAAAAACAACTAGAACCAGGACTACACTGCAATCTAGGGTCGCACTACATGTACTGCGACCAAGGTCGCATAGGACTACAGTGCAATCAGAACAACTGAGACCAGGGCCAACACTGCGACCAAGGTCGCATAAGACTACAGTTCAAAAAGAAACAACTGCGACACAAGTTTGATAAAAACATATTATTTAAAATAAACTGCGACCTTGGTGAAGACTTGAGACTACAACTCTTATTTAAACAACTGCGACCCCATGTCGTCAGTATGTGAGAAAAAAAAAGTAAATTTCATATACTGCGACCTACGTCGCATTCATCTACAAGGAAAGGTAAAAAAAAAAATTCCAAAGTCGCACAGATCTGAACTGCGACACAGTAAAAATAGAAGTAAATAATAAAAACTTTCAAAAAATAGGACCTTTATCGTCTAAAGTTTGAAAATCTCTTTCGTAATTGCGACCATGTTTCCAATATTTAAAAAAATTTTAAAAAACATGCGACTTCAGAAATAATCTTGAAAAAATTTAAAACTATTAAAATACACAAACCCTAAAATTTTTGAAAATATCAATTTTGTAGTACCTTTTTCGACGGATGATTTCTTAGGCGCCATCAGTTGCAAATATTTTTTTTCAAAAACGGATGAAATTTTTGAAGGAAAAGAACTAATTGGATCAGAACCGCCGTTTGAAGTTTTAGAGCTGTAAATTTTTTTGGAAGACAATTTTTTTACAATAAGGTAAAAGGTTTGTGATGAAGGGTATTTTCGGAAATACAATATTGAGGTGACTGGCATTAAATTGGGCGGGATTTTACAGGATTTTGTCCGCCAAATTTTTTAACAGATGTGGGGCGGTGATGTTGCCACGCCCGCAGGCTGAGAAAACTCTCTCAGCCCGCAGGCTGAGGTACAGTAAGCCCTATATATATATATATATATATATATATATATATATATATATATATATATACCTATAACTATTATATATATATATATATATATATATATATATATATATATATATATATATATAATAGTTTAGGTATATATATATATATATATATATATATATATATATATAATAGTTATAGGCACATGCCATGCACATGAAACGATACTGTTTACCCTCGTCATAATTTTGTGGAATCCAATATGATGGCTGTTAAAATTCGCATTAGATTGAGAGTTTAATCTGATGGGTTTCTTGAATTTATTTTCATGTATTTATATTTTACTAACTCATCTATACATATTTTAGGTGAAATTTCTTAGGAATCATGATAATCTCATACATATTATCATCACGAATATATCTCAAACGTGCTTATTAAAAAATCAATTATTACTCATAATTTAAGGAACACAAAAAATCATTCTTTAAAGATGACGTTGATATAGTAAAATGTAACTCTTTTCATAGTTATTTTATTTAAGTGTTGCTGAAGTGTCCAAGAAGCGTACATGTCAAAATATATAAAATTTGAAGTGTACTAATAACACTGGTTTTAAACTACACACATCATACTACACTGGTTTTAAACTACACACATCATACTTCCATGTTATCAGCTGATTGTCCTTTCCTACAAATGGAGTTACATGTGCATATCAAATAATTTAAAGCATGATATGAATACAATCTTTCTTCAAGTTAAACATGACAAGACTGCATGAGAACAAATTACAGAACAATTATGACAGTAGGATTGAATATGTAAGCATTTGGTAAGAATTGCCGGGAGGGGAGATCAGATAACATTACCTGGTTTGTCAATCATTAGAAATTAGTTGTAAAACCTCTTTCTCTTTTGAACAAAAAGATTCCAGGGGCTCACATGAGCAGCTACTGAAACTTTGGGATTCCTGCACTTTTGAATAGAAAATTGGTAAATATAATGAAATGTAAAGAGATTAATATAATTCTGCTGAAACTGAAGATTTAGACAAGTGCAGGTAAGAAACTCGCACTATAGCATGTCAGATAACAAACCACAATAATAAACAAAAGATTCTCCTCAAAAAAAAAAAAAAAAAACATAATCATAAACAAAAGATGTGTGAACAGTAAATTGCAATAGAAAAGCAAATGAAACATGAAGAAATTAGCATTTAGCATTCCTCTTTCCCTTTAGCCATTGTTTACATCTTAACTTGGCGACTACAACAATGTTAAGCCCAAATTGATTTCTGAGGGTTACGAGGTTTGACAAGAAAGAATACATTTCCATCAACAGAGGGGATGACCAACCTCTATTTTCTTAATAACATGCCATGATATTTAATAAAAAATGTCCCAATTACTAATGAAAACTAATATATGTCATTAATTTTTTAACATTTATATTCTAAGGTTAATAAGCAAAAAAAGAAAAATTACAAATGGCATAGTCCAAAGCACCCCTTATTTTCACTAAAATTAACCCTAGAATTAGAAGAAATAATTCACTTTTTCCAGAAAATTGAAAAGCAGTTAGACCTGAAGTTGAAACCAACCTTCTTGCAGGAATCTCTAACCAATTTCTACAGACCAATAGAAGTTTTTTATAGTTTGCAAATTTCAAAAACATAGAACCTCTTCCTATGGGTTACCTCTCAAGTTAGAAACTTAGAACAAGATTCCCTTGTGCATGCGCTTTTTGACCCCCCCCCCCCCCCCCAAACACCCCAACCTCAAATGCAACATCAAGCACCTGCCCAGCTTAATCTTCATCAGCAACAGTTCTTTACCCCCATAAAATGGTGGATATTTTAAGGGTCATCTTTCCAGTGATTTCTCAGATTTGCGCTAGTTATCCCTCTTACATTCCAGCCACATATGATCAGAGGTGTCCTCCGACTGTTAATTGAACCTTTATACTAAATATATTTGACAGCAGTCATGGTACTCTCCTGAAAGAACTTTCTACCAAACACGAAAGTAACTGTATTATATTTCTATTACACTACTGCAACATGACTGTATTATTTGATACAACAGAAGCCAGTAAAAGCCACTGCAAATCCATGCGCCTCACACCCCATCTATTAGATATAACTAAGCAACAAGCACGTTTTTTCTTTTTCTTTTTTTTCTTTTTTTTTTTTGGGGGGGCGGGGGGGGATAATTTCTCCTTTTTTTCTCCTTGATTTTCTAGACTATCCATGTCATCTTCTCTCCCCAACTATCCCAGCTCTCTCAAAAATTTGAATTGCACGTTGCAAGCAATGTTTAAAATAACGATAACGTAACAATAACATTTTCTTTTATTATGTTAACATAGATTATAATGTAATACATAACATAGGTTACGCGATTTAATATTTATTTAATAAAAAAATATATACTATATTTAAAAATATATATAAATAGAAAAATAAATCTAAAAATCTAAAAATATATCAAAACAATATATAACACATTTAGCAAATCTCACAATAATTTTTAGTGAGTATGAAGGAGCTGAGGTGCTAGGATTTTGCTTTATTTTCAAGAGGAGATGATGGTCCAAGAAAATCCAATTGAGTTGGAGAAGACGATGACTTGAAGCAGAAGAAGCAAATCAAGGTGAAGCAGTTTTCTTTTCAGGCGATTGCGAGTTACCTTATTCTGGTAAGATACGAATTGGATTAAATTCCTATTCAATGAAAGTTTGTTTCTAAAGATTAAAGGGTTTAGAATCCTTCTAGATTAAAGAGATCAATTCCTAAAATGATTGATCAAGATTTTTCAACCATTCAAATGTCAAGATCATCTCATAGTCCAAATCGGAGTTGTATTGTAAAATCCTACAAATAAAGGTTGTAACCAAGCATTGTAATTGCGTCAACCAAGCTGATCTCAAGCAGAATAAAAAAGATAGAGAACACCAAGGAGATCAGAAGGAAACCAATAAAGAGAGAAGTAAGTTGAAGGTGCATAAGATAAGGTAATACTGTAACTAAGTCTAGGTTAGAGGAGGAAGGTGAATACTTTTGATGCATCAAGAGGAAAGTCAGATCTCTTTATATCAAGTTATTAATAAAGCTCTCTCAAGTTCTTTCCCCGTGGACATAGGCAAAGTTTGGGCTGAACCACGTTATATCCTCATGTTCTTTCTTATTACTCTTTTGTTTAGGTATTACTAGTTTACTTTACAATAGTTTTCTTTTACAAGTATTGTTCATATTGTCAAGTTCCGCAAACATCGATCCTGGGAGTAACAATTGGTATCGTAAAATATCAATTTCGTAACAACAATTGGTATCAGAGCTAAAAGTTGATGAAGGGCGATATGTCGAAGATAGAAAGTTCTACGACAAAATTAGAGGTTAAGAAGTTCAATGGGAAAGGAAAATTCAGCTTATGACAAAAGAGGGTGAAGGCGTTGCTGGTGCAGCAAGGTCTTCATAAGACCTTACAAGGTAAGTCAGCAAAACCTGCAGGTACGTCAAACGAGAATTAGGAAGAGATGGATCTAAAGGCGGCAAGCACGATCCAACTATGTCTCGCAGATGAGGTGATGTACAACGTGATGGATGAAAAAACGACTACAAGATTGTCGTCAAGGTTAGAGACGTATATGACGAAAAGCCTCTCCAACAAGTTGTATCTCAAGAAACAACTATATGGGCTACGCATGAACGAAGGAACAGCGGTGTTAGAGCATCTAAACTTCTTCAATAAGATCATCAGCGAACTTCTAACTGTTGATGTCAAGATCGACAAGGAGGACAAGGCGTTGATACTTCTCAGTTCGCTTCCAGAGTCATATGATCTCATCGCCATGCTCTACGGTAAGGAAACACTCATCTTGGAGGAGGTCACGTCAACTCTCTTATCTAATGAGATTAGAAAAAGGTCAAATTAAAAGGAGCAGACAGGATTGGGTTTGGTGGTCACGGGAAGGAAAGAAAGAGAAGGAAAGAAAGGGCTGGGTTCGTCAAAGGCATATCACTTTTGTCACAGACTCACAGGGAAGGTCATTGGAAGAATGACTGCAAGCATTGGCAAGAGTGGTTGAAGAAGAAGGGGCAAGCTGCGGAGGCAGGCGTAGCATTGAGCGGTTTAGAAGAAACTGAAGTATTAATGGCTTCCAACGAAGATAACACTTCTCAAGATAAAGCTGGATATTTGATTCAGGTAGCACGGTTCATATATGTTCCCAAAAAGAGCTGTTCAACTCCTTAGTTGTAAAGGAGGAAGGGATTGTCAAGATGGTGAATGGCTCAGCTTGCGAGGTCATTAGCACTGAGACAGTCAAGGTTACAGAAAGAGATGGGACGGTGGGTGCTCTGGAGGCGGTCCGATATGTCCCAGAGGCATTCTACAATCTAATATCCATAAGGGTGCTCAACAAAGAAGGATGCCGGATCCAAATGCAACAAGGCGTCGTCATAATTAGCCAAGGAGACAAGGTAATCCTAGAAGGAGAAAAGTGTGGAGGGTTATACAAGCTGAAGGAAGGAAACTCAATTCGAGGTGAAGTTTCAAGGATAATCTTGGAAGGGAGTTCATCGCGAGGTGGAATTTCAAGGAAGACTGTAACGGGACATGAATCGGATCAAAGTGTTGTGGGAAAGAGAAAAGGTGCACTAAGGTAAGGCTCGAGATGGCCCCAGCCATGGCGGTAAATCAGCCAAAAGCTCTAGGGAGAGGGGGCAAGAATTAAAGACTTCACGACACGGTTACAACTAAGAAAAAAATCAAGGTATTAATCTGAAATCTCAAATTGTTTTACTAAAGGCTTGAAAATAAGTCAAGGAGAAGATTGTTAGGATTTTGACTTACTTTCAAGAGGAGATGATGGTCTAAGAAAATCCAATTGAATTGGAGATGATGACTTGAAGCAGAAGAAGCAAATCTAGGTGAAAAAGTTTCTTTTTCAAGCGATTGCGAGTTTTCTTATTCTAATAGGATACGAATTAGATTAAATTTCTATTTAATGAAGGTTTGTTTCTAAAAATTGAAGGGTCTAGAATCCTTCTAAATCAAGGAGATCAATTCCTAAAAAGATTGATCAAGATTCTTCAACCATCAAAAGGCCCAGATCATCTCATAGTCCTAATAAGAGTTGTATTGTAAAATCTTATAAACAAAAGTTGCAACCAAGCATTGTAATTGCCTCAACCAAGCTGATATCAAGAAGAATAAAAAGGTGGAGAACACCAAGGAGATCAAAAGGAAGCTAAGTAAAAAGAAGAGCAAGGTGAAGGTGCATAAAGATAAGGTAATACTCTTGTAATCTAAGTCTAAGTTAAAAGAGGAAGGTGTACTTTTGTTACATCAAGAGAAATATTAGATCTCGTTGTACCAAGTTATTAATAAAACTCTCTCAAGTTCTCTCCCCGTGGACGTAAGCCAAGTTTGGGTCGAACCACGTTATATCATCGTGTTCTTTCTTATTACTCTTTTGTCTAGGTATTACTAGTTTGCTTTACAATAGTTTTCTTTTGCAAGTACTGTTCATATTGTCAAGTTTCGTAAACATCGATCCTGAGAGTAATAATTGATATCGTAGAAGATCAATTTCGTAACAACACTAATGTCGTGTGGTTCCTCGTCAATTGAAGAGTCGTGTGGTTCTTCGATTTTTTGGAGCATTACGACAACGAATTCCTCGTCAATTGAAAATAGATCAAAGAAAGAAAAACTATGGTGCTTCGATGTTCATTGATGAGAAAGAGATGCAATTGAAGAGGAACTGCAGAGAGAAAAAGAATCGCACGAGAGAGTCGATGTCGACTGTAGAGAGAAAGAACTCGGGTCGATGCTTTCCTTCTTCGCTCGCCGTCACCAATTTAGGGTTTGATGTCGATTTGGTCTGGAAAGAGAAATGAATTCGATGTTCTATATTTAGCAACTCGTATAAATAATGTGAGTTACGAATGTTAAGTTATTTTTGTAACGTAACATTTGTAACGCTCAAAAAAATACTCGTTACTGGGAACTGCATTTTTGCGAGTGTTATATAACGGTCAGGTGTTGTTACGTTCTATAACGGGTTATACAAGTTACGGAACTGGTTTTTTAATAAGTTACGGAACAGGTTTTTTAATACATTGATTGCAAGTTTCAAGCCTCCCCCCCAACCTCAGTTGAAAATGCGGGCCCCGCCATTGTAAATGAAAAAAAACAACAGTGATAAAGATGTGTCTACTAAAATTCTGAACCCACCCTTTCTCTCTCCTCTTTTTCTTCATCTCTATAAGACTATTTACCCAACAGTGCCAACAACGAAACCCACCTCTCTCTCGCGCGCGTGGCTGACGAACCACCCCGTACCCGACAGGCCCAATACTTTATTGGGGAAAAACTTCTCCTTTTTAATTTGAAGGTGTTTTATAAGTAGTACTTATTTTTTGTGAAAATTTTCAGCAATTAACGTGTAGTACTTTTTTTTTTCTTTCTTTTTTTTTGAGAAACTACAATTGTTGATGCCAGAAAATCCTCCATTCATGAACTTTTCTACGAAACTTTTTTTATCTCCCTCGAACTTAAATTAATTTCTCTTAACCCCCTCTCTTTTAAAAGGGTTTTTAAAACCTTTAGCCTTTTTCTATTTTTTTCTTTTATTAAGAAGATAACAAAAATTGATTTGTTGTTAGAATTGACACTTTTATGCCAAATAATTGTCTCCGTTCATAATCTCTTGAAATTATTTTACAAAGTTTTATCTCCAGATCCCTCAAACTTATTTCTTAGTGAAAGATTCCCTCAAACTTAAATTAGTTTTAGCATCTAACCTTTTAAAACGAAATCGAAAAGGCTGCAAGTGCCACTGTAGCACAGTGGTAAAAACTTTTTTGCAGTGGATAAGAAGTCTGAGGTTCAAATCCCGCTTGCATCAGGCTACATTCTAAAAAAATCAAAATAGACTAAAACCCTTTCCTTTTTTTCCTAAAATGATTTCAACCCCTATATTTATAGTTTTAGTGAGGAGTGCCAACGGGTCATTTTCAACTAGGATGCTACAAAGTCCACATGTGGATTGATTGTAAATTGTATGATTTACGCAAGGATCTAAGCCTAATAAGTAATAATTTCTCAAACTTGAAATTGAGTTTTAGATTATCTAAATCAAATATTATATTCTCCAAAATATGATAATTTTTATTAAGAATTAAATAGACATTGTAAGATTTTTTTTACTCAAATATGTTGTTCGATTTTGTTTGATTTTGGGAATTTATCTTTTTATAATTTATGACCAAATGGTCTTATATAAATAATGTTAAAAGTACATGAACCAAAATATAAATACATTTATTCGTGTTATTCACAATATAGTATTATCATGTTCGTGTTACTGTATATTCCCAATAACCTATTTGGTATGATTTTGAAGATCCGCCCAAAAAAATTGGATCGGACTCGAATGGGTTGTCTGGCTGATTAACAACCCTACTTATAGTCCATAGTCTTCTATACTTATGGCCCAATAGTGGCTACAAATTATTTTTCTCCTCTGTTGTTCACAAACTGATAAATTGTAAAAAGATTCAATTATATAATAAATTTATGGTTAAATTATAAAAAATATCAAACAATGTTCTAGTTGGGCACAAGGTTGGGTTCGATTAAGGATAAATAGTTATGCTCCTCAAGAATTAAAGTAAAATAAAATAATAACAAAAATCTTTAGTATGCTCCTCTAATCAATAATATAGAATTCAAATTAAATATTTATGTTTCAATAATATATTCGAGGTTATTGGATTTGAATTAGAATGTATAAGTATTATTCTAAATACCTAAATGTGTGAGCGGCTAGCTCTTAAGCCTACTTACAATAACAACAACTAAGCCATTAGTCCCAAGTATTTGGGGTAGGCTACATGAACCAAAAGAGAATTACGTCGGATCGGGCACATGGACCAGCTTTCTCCACTCATTCCTATCAAGCAATATGCCTTCATTAACCTTTAGCCTCTATATCTTGTCGTATCACCTTCATTCATGTTTTCTTCGGTCTCCCTTGTGCTCTTGTAACTTGCCCTAATATGATGCACTCTACTCGCCGAATTGACGCATCTGTAGGTCTACATCACACATGACCAAATCATCGTATGCGATTTTTTCTCATCTTCTCTTCTATAGGGGCTACGTCTATCTTAGTACGAACATTCTCATTTCTCACCTTATCTCTCCTCGTGTTACCACACATCCAATGAAGCATGCGCATCTCTACTACACTCATCTTAAGGCCTACTTAAAAAAATAAAGGTTGGGATTGGGTCCTGTGTAAGACTTTAGTTCAGAAAAAACAATGATTATGATGATGATAATGCACGGGTAGCTAAAAACTTTTATTAATAAATTAGTATATCATAGAGTGATTACTAGGTTTTCTTTTTCCCTTAAAGAGAGAGAATATTGTGTCCTGTTATTCAAAATTCACGCTAAAAAATGTAGTGTTTTCTTAAGACGAGTCATAAAATCTTTGTCAAGGTCCATTTTATATATCACACAACCTAGATTTTGGTTCATTGAAGTAATATTTCTAATTTGCTCTTAATATGTCAAAATGTATTTGAATTGGTGCACTCTCATACCACCTTAAAGTTCCTATCATATTATACAAAATCTCTGAAGTTATGATAAGAATTTCTGATCGCATATATTTTCAAAACTGAAGTGATGACCATTTAATCCAAGATAGGTGATAAGAATTGGTTCAAGCTTAAGCTACACATTAGAGAGAGAGAGAGAGAGCGAGAGAGAGAGTCTCAAGTTTAGCCTTATTGAATAACACTCTTATTTGAGCTAATTAATATTTGTTTTGAGCCCGTACATTATTGCATAGGAAAAAAGATTAGTTTTGTTCCTAATTGCATTAACCAGCATACATGTGTACCCTGCAAATTACTTGCTCCCTACATGCTGAATTACCTTCAGTATTTCATGAATTGGCATCACACTAAGATTGTCCATTAAATCTAATACTAAGCCCCCCTCGCAGCTTATCCATACTTTGAACATGAATTTTGCTTCCCTGAATGCTAAATGGACCGGTCTATTACTCACTCTTCTGCAATGTAATTTACAATTTGTAGTTTTGATAAAATTTCAAGGGCATATTTCATAGATGCAAGCTTGATATTTCTTATTATTGTACCCAAGAAATAGACGTGGCATTCTGCAATCCTTATTACATTGAGGCTATATAGGTTAACCAAGAGTTTCCATAAATCAGGTTTCAAAACAATCAAATTCAAGCTCTACGAAAAACATTAAGGATGCCCTTTTTGACATAACTTGATTTTCTGCTTTTACACCCTTGCTGTATTTTTCCAAGAAGAAGACGCACCACATGCCAAAACAGCAACAACTATTTTCTCATACACATTTCAACAAATGATCATTTTATGAGATGCAAACCGAAGAGCATTCAGAAACCCCACTAGTTTTTTAGTGTGAAAACTTAAAACTTAATGGAGTAATGTCCCCACAATTATGAGTTTTCACGTGCAGAATAAGCAAAAAAATATTTAAGAGTTGCTAAATCAAGTAGGTTCTTAGTTGAAAAACAAATATACATAGTGAAGATCCAATTGATCTCTGTGGAACCAACTGATATGAAAATATAAAAGTGGATAGAATGTTACCTTATTTAAGCTCCATTTTCGCGGTTCAGGTTTCAAAAGAATCATCTAATTCCCAGCATTATGTCAAATAAAAGATAGAACGTATCTGACTCTACACTTCCACACAGGCCTTGCTTGCAAAATGACCTAATCAATGAATTGAATACAGAACCATGTAGAACTAATCCCTGTTCCAACATTTCTCTAAACAAGTATAGTATTTCCATGCGTTTCCCATCCTTGACCAACCAACTTACTGGGCGAGTAATCAAATTTGGCAAGAACCCTTTTCTTACCGATTCGAGAAAGCAGTTAACAGCTTCCCGAATTCTTTTTTCTCGACAAAGGCTATCAATCACTATGCTATATGTAAACTCATTAAGCGTAATATTTTTCCCAACCATGTCAAATAATCGGTAAACTTCGCTAAACTCTCCTGCCATGTTAAAACCAAGCAGTAGAGTGTTAAATGCCACAACATCAGCTTCAAAATCCATACTGCAAAAGATATATTTTGCTTCCCCGAGCATCTTCTTCTTACAAAGGCTCTTAATTATTATGGTGTATGTACATGTATCCAGCATTCCCTTCTTCAACATAGCAGCCAGAAGCTTAATCACAGTTCCCCAGCTACCCTTTTGACAGAGTCTACCCACCAATGTATTATAGAAGAACGCATCCACATCCCAACTCAACAAACTCACCACCTTCCACAAACCCTCGTCACTCAAATCACATGACAAGGAATCAAAAAGTATGTGCAACGTCTCCATTGTCGGGCACAACCCTCGTTCCCACATAACATCCAGCTTCCTAAAAGCCTCATCGACCTCCCCCGCCTTACAAAGGGCATTCATGTAAACATTATAAGTAACCTCATTTGGCTCCCACCCTTCCAACTCACTCTCTCCCATAACCTTCTCCACTGTATCAAACTCTCCCCTTTGACACAGCGCACCAATCAAGATTGTATATGTCACATTATCTGGAGGGCACCCAAAACTCCCCATTTTCTCAATCAATCCCTTAGCCTCATCGATCCTCCCTTTATCACAGTACCCAAGAACGATTGAGGTATAACATCGAACAGTTGGCGGGCAGTTCTCCTCGTCCATTTTATCCAAAACCCCCCATGCCTCTTCAATCCTGCCAACTCTACAAAGGCCAGCAATCAATGTCGAGTAGGTTATCGTGTCCGGTCTACACCCGGACTTGACCATGGCGCCGATAATGGCGTAGGGCGATTCGGAGTCAGTCTCGAGTAAAAACTGGAGCTTTAAGAGAATGGAGTAGGAGGAGTTGGTGAGGGGAATACCGGAGCGCTTCAGATGGGCGAGGGAGGTGAGGGCTTCGGAGCGGCATCGGGCGACGATGAAGGAGTTGATGAGGGTGTTGAAGAAGAAGACGGTGGAGGAGAGATTGGGGGACTCGGATGCGAGCTTGAGGAGGTCGTCGGCGTTGCCGGAGCGGGAGAGGGATCTTAGGGTTTTAGGGGCGGCGGTTACGGGCTGAGAGCGGTGGCCGGAGGCGGCGGAGCAGAGCTTGGAGAGATTGTCTCCGGCGGAGAGGTTTCTTAGGGTTTTGCGGAGGTGGCGCGGTCGAGGACAGGGCATGGAGAGACAGAGAGTGAGAGTGAAAGAAGGGAGGGGTTTAGGGTTCAGGGGTTTAGTTGTTTCCGCCTGTGTCGGGTTTGAAAACAAAATTACCCGCAGATGATCTGTATCCGACCCGAAATTGTCCGTGGTTTTGGCTTGAAAACTTATCGGTTTTGTTGTCTTTTCAAGTTAATACTCTTTTTCAGTAAAGAAATAAAAGTCGCTTTTAGGGGTTCAAGAAATTGTTTGACATGTTAAAAAGAACTTAAAATTTGACAGCTTGCCAAAAAGAGCCCCAATACCAGTTATGTTGCTTTTAGGTCACGTGTACGCCTCATGGACACACGTGGGTGGACAGCGGTGGTTGAATGATGGTAATGCCCTTCTGCAACTATCGTCATGTCGTTACATCTCCACGAGTAAAATTGAAAGTGCAACATCATTGTGACGATTAATTCTTTTTTTAATTTTTTTTTTCTCTCTCTCTCTCTCTCCCCCCCCCCCCCCCCCCCCAAAAAAAAAAAATTACCCCCAAAGATTCTTCTTTCCCTACCCCCAAATTTTTCAACCTCTTCAACTTTCCAATATCTGAAAAATCTCCAAAATCTCTCAAAGAATCACAAACTCTCTATCAATATTCTCTAAAAAATCCCATTCAATGGTCGATCAGAGTCATCCACAACCTTACTTCGTCAACGAATATCGAGCCATTCGTCAGCGACGTGTTGCCTGATGCAAAGAAGAACATCAGTGACATGGTTTGCAGACTGAGAACGTCTCATTCTCCTCGCAAACAAGTTCATGCTTCAAAGAAGAGAGTATTAAGGGTCAGATCTGATAAAGATGCTTCATCAACCGAGGAGAACTGGCCAGTTTCTTTTTCTAGTAAAACGTTAATCCATAATACTATTAAAAGTTTAAAAAATGACAAATCTTTAGTCATTTTGTTAGACATTTTCTCATTTGTGTCCACTTTGTCCTTCTTTGTCATCTTAGATTTTTTTTTCCTATGCTTTTGTTAACATTTTTCTAACTTTATCAATTTTTGTGTCCACTTTTGTAAACTTTTGTCCACATTTATATATATTTGTCCATCTTTGTTCATATTTGCCCACCATTTACAATTTGAACTTCCACAAAGACACTACTACAACGAAGAAGAAGAAAGATACCGGAATAGTTTTTCGCCCCTTTCTCCTGGATCCATCCATATTCAAAGTTTATGACATGTCTCTTACCTTGCATTACAGATGCGCATCGAATAGTCTTCGGTAATTGTCCGTTTGTACACTACTTGGAGTTGGGAGCAATTTTCGTGGACTGACCCACTTTTCAGAAGATAGTCCAAGAGTGGGATGAAAGGACGTGGAGGTTCCGATTTGAAGGCAGCCTTCATGGCTTCTTGGATTAGCAGTCATGGCTTCTTGGATTAGCAGTCACACATTGCTCCCCACCGATGGTCATTCCATGAGGAAGAACACAGAGGATACTTCCCTCTGGATCAAGCATTTCAAGGCTAAGTCTTGGGAGAAGAAAAGGGATGAGTGTAACGTCCCGATCCCACGGGTACGGAGACGTTACTGCGATGTATATACGCAAGTTAAAAATACCCTCACGTATATACGCTAAGCATCAGTACAGGTAAGAATCAGAGTATGGAAGCACGTGGTGCATTTTACATTCCAACATATGAGTACAATTACAAAGTTATCGCCAGATGTGACACAATATTATAAGAATATTACATCACTAATAGGCTCAAATGCGATAATACAAGGAGATATACAAGTATGAATAGTACAAAAGGCGCTCGCGAGTTTACAGAAGAAAAACTCGAGAGACGCGCAGGAGGGCCTGGAAGGATAGGGCTCCAGACGGTTTGCCGATGATCCACACTACGGTTGTGCTTTTCTGATCAGCAACCGGGAGAATCTACAAGCTTTAAGAAACCTGGATATGAGGATCCATGGAAGTCAGAACTCCCCAGTAAGTAGTGATGCTAATGTCAAATAGTGTGCGTAGATAAACACACTTGTATCGATAAATCCCAATCATAAACATGCATTGAAAACCGTGTCGTGAGCACAAGCATACAGAAGCAGGTAGATATATAGCAAGCGATATCAAGTAAGGAATACTCAGCGCGTGATAAGATAAGAGCAGGAGACTTGTGAGATAGAACACAAGTGGCAAAGTAGGATGTAAGCAGCTCTAATACAATAATTATAAAACCGAAAATCTGAAGTAAAACCTAATGGAAGCAAACTCGGCAAAGCATACATCGGATACATAGTTGGCATCTTTTATTATTATTATTACTCATCTTACCCAGATGTCTAGATATGTGAACTAGCGTTCCAGCACACATATATCCACATCTGAGTAAAGCAAGGTGGTTATTGGAAACCAACAGGGGTATCAACGAATAATGTTTACAGTGGGTCCCATGCATACCCAGGACCACGACCCAAAATGTTCCGTAACTGGAGGACGGAACCTACCGCAAGGCGATCAGGAGAGTCTTATAGGATGCCCTTATCAAAATGGTACCAGGAAGGAGAGAACCAGCACTCCCCTTGGTCGCTTGGAGGCCCTCAGGTCAAACCGGAAGTTTTAGTTGCACAACATACCTAATACTACTGTAAACACAAACATATATTGATATCCACAAGTTTCTCCTGACCCGGTGTATGTTGTCCCATTTTATAGTTTATTTGATAATTATCAGATTCCGAGAATGAGCAAGAACAAGCCAGGAATATCAGGAATACAGGTGTATCAGGAGTACAGTTTGTACTATAATTATCAAGATGTAAACAGGATGTCAGGTCATCATTTCCGTTATCGTGATAATTATAAGAGTCAAGTATATCATGCCGGGTGTCAAGTGATAGTATGATAGGAGGGCAATATTAGACAGGTGACATGTCATGTCATAACAAAGGATAGGTGATAAGAGATAACATAACAGGAGCAGGTGTCAAGTAATAACATGTCAGTTGTCAGGCGATAATACATCAGTTGTTAAGTGATGCAGACAGGTGTCAAGTATTAGCATGTAGATGACAGGTATCAAGTAACAGCATGTCAAGTATTAACATAACAAGTATGCACATGGTAAGTGATAGAGTAATGGCTGAGCACAATCAAGTGGAGCTGAGCAAGCTGGAGGTATGGACAGCAAACAGTATTTAACACTAGAGTGTCTGGCGAGATTACCGAAATGACTCGGCTTAAAGTGTGAGTAGAAAATCTGGCGACATCTCCCCTAGACGAATCTAGTGGTAAAGCGCCGAGCGCTAAGCATGCCTACTAGGCGAGTTGAAAGACCTACAGTTTGAGCGCACTTCTCTTTCGAGGTAGTGGGCGAGAGCCCGGAGGCTAAAGTATGCTAGGGGTCTAAGCGCACTCTCGGTAGGTACCACGAAACCGATAAGGGTACAGGCTTAGAACCATTCGGTAGCCAGCCTGGGAGTGGGCAGAGACCCAGAGTCAGTACGAGAGTACCTGCACGAGATGTTAGTACCACACGAGCATATATACGAGCGTGATAATATCTACATTACAGTGGAGTGGAGAAGCCTGGAGGCTGATAGAGCCCTGAGGCCAAGTAGAAAGCTCGAAAGCTGAAAGGGCCCAGAGGCCAAGTAGAGAGCCCGGAGGCCAAGTAGAGAGTCAGGAGGATCGACCACGCATGGTATAAAGCAATAAAGAAAGTACATCATAGGCATGGTGTATATGCAAGAAGTAAACTATTCTAGTACAAACACTCATCACAGGCATATACATGTACAATCATGGGCACTCAGCCACATACCAATACAGGGACACAATCCAATACAAAATACATTCAAATATAAAATAAAATACATGTCAACCCGACGAAGCGGGAACACCCAAATCAAGGCGAGGACACTCGCCTAAATCTCCAGAAAAGCTGAAAACTCTGAAATCCCCGGAACTTGCGCACGTGCCACAAATATAATAAATATATATATAAATTTTAGAGAGAGAAGAGGGGAGAGAGAAGAGAGAAAGAGTTAGAGAGAAAGAGAGGGCTAGAGAGAGAAAAACCTAAAAAGAGAGAGATCTAGAGAGAGAAATCTAGAGAGAGAAAGAGGGAGTTAGAGAGAGACTAGAGAGAACTAGATAGAAATCTAGAGAGAGTTTGGAAAGAGAAAAAGAATAGAAGAGAGAGAGTTGGAGAGAGAGGTTACAGGAGAGAGAGAGCTAGAGAAAGAAAGTTAGAGAGAGAAAGTGAATGAGAGAGAAAGAGAGGGGGAGAGGAAAGGACTGGCCGTCCTCTGGTGGCCGGCCAGGCGGCTGCTGGTGGCGGCCCTGGCCGCCGACAATCCTAACAGAGAGAAGAGAGGGAGAGGGGAGAGAGAATGAGGGATTTGGAGAGAGAAGAATGAGAGAGAGAATTGGAGAGAGAGGGGGGAGAGATCATTAGAGAGAAAGAGAGTATGAGGAGGAAGAGGGGGAGAGGGCTGGCCTGCCCTCTTCGACCAGGAGTGGCCGCTGGCGTGGCCAACATGTGAGAGGGAGAGGGAGAGAGAAAGTAGAGGGAGAAATAGATAAAGTGAGAAAGGAGAGAAGGGAGGGCCTGTCGCCCCTCTTCCGCCAACACACAGGGGGCCAGGAGGCCCCCTAGCCGCGCACAGCCGCCGGCGACGCTCAGCCTCCCCGGGCGTCAGATCTAGAAGGAGAAGAGAGAGAGGTAAAGTGAGAGAGAGGGGGGTAGTGAAATTAGTGGAGAGATAGGGAGATTTGGGAAAGGGGGTGAGGAATTAGAGAGAGAATTTAAGTGGAGAAGGAGGAGGGTGGTCGTCGGGCGCCAGGGGATGAAGGAAGGAAGGAGAAGGGAAAAGAAAAGGGAAGAAGGGAAAAGAAGAGAAGGAAAAAAGAAAAGGAAAAGAAAAGGATAGGAAAAAGGAGGGAGGTGATGGATGGGAGAGGGGTTTAATGAAGGGGGTGAGGTGGCGATTAGTGGAGTCGATGGGAAAAGAAAGAAAAAGAAAGAAAGAAAGAAAAGGAAAGATCTAAAAATATAATATTAAAATAAGGTCGGGAATATTGACTGTTCCAGAAAAATACCCAGAGGTAAAAAACATCATCCTGAGGAATAATACAAAATCAGTTTTTAGAAATAAAATCCCGTTTTCAAATTAAAAATCCTGAAGTCAACCGTCGATACTGGTCTACACCGATTCGGCCGGATTTTGATAAATTCTGAAAAATCTCAAAAAATGTATTAAAAAAGAAAATATGATTCTAAAGAGAAATGTGAAAGCAAAATTCAAAAATTCAATTTCAATTATAAACTAAAAATCTTAGAATCAACCAGCGATACTGGCCGATACCAAATCCGGTGGAATTTTGATAAATTCAGAAAAATCTCAGAAAAAGTATTTACATAGAAAATATGATTTTAAAAAATAATAATAAAGTCGTTTATTCAAATTCAATTCCGTTTGTAAATTAAAAATCTAAGAATCCGTCAGTGGTATTAGTCGCCACCGGTTTTGAAGATTTTCAATTTAACTCAAGAAAATCTCAAAAATTATAGAAAATCTAAAATATTAAAAAATAATGTTTAAAACTGAAATCAGTCAAATCTGAATACTAGAAAGATCAAATCGCGCAATACCTTAGGATCGGCTCCCCGGTTCAGACTAGGATTGAGTCCGAGTCCACGAATCCGGATCCAAGACAAAACGATTATATAAATAATTCATAATACAAAATAAAACAGGAAGTAAATCGAAAATATGATCGAAAAATCTGAATACGCAACTAACTGCGTATTCCGGGAGCGGGGTGTTACAATGAGAGTGACAAAAAATGGGAAAAAAAACGTCCTGCGAGGCGGAAAGATCAATTTTGAAAAAAAAGCAGATGTTAGTTGCCAAAATAATGTCCAACTTCTTTGAAATTTGTCTAACAATATTCAAAATCGTCCACCATTTACATTACTGTTCATTTTCGTCTACTTTTGTTAGTATCTATGCTCCCTTCTGACAACTTTATCCACCTTTGTCCAACTTTAAAAGGTATTATTAGGGGGAGCTATTTTCTAGGCTTGTTGAGAGTAAAGAAAGATAATGATGATTTTGTCCTCTTTAAATCATCTACCAATTCTGCATGATTTGGCTCACAAATACCAAACAATCAGTAGCCAAAAATCTCTTTGTGTATTGTCGAACCCTTGAAACTGTGAAAGACACGACGTGGACTGTGACTCCACGAGGAAATCATCAAAGGTGTTCGAAAAGCAAAACTGGCCATGAAGAGGTGAGACGCTGGTGAAAGTACAAGTGACAGTTGGTACATATTTGGATGTGCCCCTGGTCAATGTAAATTTGTCCGCCTTTGTCCAATTTTGTCCAACTTATTTGTAATTTATTGATATTTGCTTAATTTTGTCCAACTTCTTTGTAATTTGTTCACCTTTTCTGTAATGAAGTTATGATACTATACGATAACCGACTTTCGGACACCAGAAAGGTATAAAGTCGGTGTCCACCCGTGTGTAATTGGGTGTATTGGCAGGCTGTGAGCTCCATGCATCATATAGCGTTGGGTCGTAGGTCAAAGATGCTCGTCCACTATGTCCTCGAGGACGATCTGCTGCCCAGCGTTACAAAAGGAAAAGAATTGAAGAAGAGAAAAAAAATGAGAAGCAATAAGAGGAGAAAGAGAAGAGGGGAGGCAAGAGACAAGAAGGGAGAGGAGAGAAGAGAAGAGAGCAAAGAGGAGAGAAGAGATGAGAAGAAAGAAGCAGAGAGAACGAAGAGAAGAAGAGGAAAAGAGAGGGAACCTGGTTCTAGTATCTCCCTACCTACTGGTATCCCTTCTAGAATGAACTTGGGGGACTTCGTAAAGTGGGTAAGTGTTTCTTGTTTTTTTTGTCCAACGTTTCAAAATTTTATCTACATTTTAATAAATTTGTTTAATTTTCCTTGAAGTTGTCCAACATTTTGGAAATTTGTCTACATTTCAAATATTTATCGAATTTTCCAGATATTTGTTCAATATTTTAGAAAATTGTCTACATTTTTATAAATTGTCTAACGTGTATTTTTTTTCACATTTTAATGATTTTGGACACCTTTTGTATTTATATTCTTCGCCAGCCTAAGACGTTGATCACTGACCTTGACCTTACCTGTCTTCAAATGAAGAAGAAGAATTGACAATAACTTGCCTTCTGAAAAAGATTTAGGTCCATCAAAACAAGGGATTAGTAGCAGCGGATTCTCATTCAAATCATTATGAGCAAAAGATTACCCGCATCTGAAATGCCTTGGCGGTTGCTGGTATGCATGAAGTTGCGAAAGCGAGACCTTCATTTGAGGAGCTCAGGTGACTCCCGGTGCTACAGAGGCAGAGCAAGCTCGTTTTAGTGAAGAGTAAGCCGATAAAGAGAGAGAGAGAGAAGGGATGTTGGATTAGAGATCGGCAGAAGAAGAAGCATGGGGGATGGGTGGAGAAAATGATAGTTTTCATATTGACGAACTACCCCCAGGGCTCGAGGAGGAAGAAAAAGAGGAAAAAAGAGCACGCTCTGTTGGTTTGACCAGCATTGTTAAGAATGTCAAGGCTCGAGGACACCGACAACCTTTCGAAGGTTGTGATATCTCCATCATGGGTTGTTTCCCTAACAAGGTATGAGATTGTGTCTTCCTACATTTTTCAATTTCTATCCAACTTCTGAAGTTCTTGTCCACTTTTATCAATTTCTGTCCAAATATTGAATATTTTGTTCACCTTTTCAAATTACTATCCACATAACTCAATTGTTGTCTACATATTGATTAATATGTCCAACTTTTTCAATTTCTATTTCACCTGATAGGGCAATGGAGAACAAGAGTGTGTGGGCAAATAGTAGGCTCTGCCCCTCTTATAACAGAACCCCCTGCCTTAATCGCAACAGAGTCCTCTGTCACCGTTGCGACAACATCCTCTGCCTTGGTGGTAGCAAAATCATCTGCCCCGTTAGCAGTAAAAGCCTCCGCTGATGAAGATCCACACAACTCAGTTGTGTGGGACATCCAGATAGCTATGAGCATGGGACCCAAGACAGAAGCAGAGTTCAGTAAATTGGAGAAACTGAATGAGAACGTTTCCCGAGACCCGAACTTTACTGTGCAGATGTACTGAGAGGACGACAAGGAGAGTGGGTTTATCCACAACGTCACGTAATGGGACCCAACTCCCCAGCTCAATCCCGAGGAACGTGAAGCTTTCCTAAGGTGGTACTTCAATATATGTCCACCTTATTCGATTTATGTCTAATTTTACAATTAATTGTCCAACTTTTAAGATATTTGTCCAACTTTTTAAATATCTGTCCAACTATTACCATGATCTAACTCAATTGACAAAAAAATGTCAGGCACCAATTTGTTTGGTCGTGGAGAGAGATGTTCATGACCCTACAAGATCTTATGTAGATCCTCCCAGGCTGGATGCTTGCGGACGATATGAGTTTTATTCTTTTCATCTTATGATGTTAAACTTTTGCTTCCGTTTGCCTTTCTAATTTCTTTAAGTTTATATTTTAAAATTGTCTTTGGAAGATGTTGATGCCTTGATTGGGAGGGAGATGATGCAACAACATGACATCCAACATGAGGAGCAGTATAGAAGAGCTGAACTATTTTGTCTTTAGTTCTCTGTAAGAATTTTGTGTCCAACTTTTTGATTTTTTGTCCAACATTTGTTTTTCTGCCCTACTTATGTTTTTTTTCGTCCATCTTCTGAGTATTTGTCCAACTTTTGTGCTTACTATCTATTTATGTAATTTATGTTCAACTTCCATGTCCAGCTTTTATTTTATCTGTCCACCTTATGATTTTCTCTGTAGAATTTCCTGCACTACAAGGAACATGTCGAGCAGAACTTTCTTTTCATCCAGTATGTGGAGTAATATGTTGTCGAAGACTGGTCGACTATACTATTTCCTGTCTGAGTGACTTCATTGACACCTTATCAAGGTTGACATTGAAAGACAGAGATTGCCCACTACGGTTCTCTCCCTCACAGGAAGTATGTCAGCAGCGCCTCCAAGATCATTGAGTGGCTTGAGAGAATGGAAAAATGCCAGCTAAAAGATTTGTCAAGCACCTTACCCACCGCAAGTTAGAATCTCAGCAACAACAAAACATGTGTGAAAATTATGTCTAAATTATACCTCTTTCCGTCAATCTTTCGTTATCTGTCTAACTTTCTCAATTTTTGTCTACCTTTCTTAATTTTATGTCCACCTTTCTCAATTATTGTCTAACTTTCGTAATATCTATCCACCTTATGAGAAATTTTGTCTATCTTGCAGTTTTGATTGCGATATATTTGTCTATAAGTATGTAAAGGAAATTGGGTGGGGACCTCCATGAAGTTATACCCGCTGCGAAGTCCATGAAGGCATATCGAGCGAAGATATGTGCCTAACTGCTGGTGGAAGACCAAGTAGTGGAGACATTTGTCATACCAGCTGTAGCGCTTATGCGTTACACCCCTGACTGGCACCTCTTCTGGTGGGGTAGAAAATTTCAGTTGTATGAGAACATTTTTTGTCGACTTTTGTGTATATATGTCCATATTTTACGTTTTTAGTCTTTCCCTGTGTAATTTTTTGAATTTCTATCCAACTTCTCTCATCATCTAACTCAATTATTAAAAAAAATTTAAACAACATGAAAAAAAGTAATTAGTTTTCATTCCATAAAGGTTCTTACAAATGGTACCCATAAACAGTAAAAGTCCAATTTCTGTCTAATAACAAAATATATAGATACTTCCAAAAGGAAAATCCCATGTTCCTAATTTCATGATCAAGCATGGTGAATGAGTTTCTTATATACTCCAGCAGGTTCCATGAGTTTCTCATCTATCGCAGTATTACAAGTATGACAATTGTGTCCTTTCACCCCGCATTTACCTCAGACAATAGGTCATGTAACAAAATCGATTGTTGATTTGCTTTGTCTTGTTTCTTCCAAGATACTTTTTCATTACAGGAGGTCTTATTTGGAGAATCTCATTCGTTACCTGCGCGAGATATAAGTTAATACCTGTTAAGTTCATAGTGGACCAAACTTTATATAGGTGGACAAATATTTCAAAATGTGGACAGAAATGTCAAAAGGTGGACATGCATTTTGATCGTACACATGCAATGCATATTTAATATCATGTGTGTCACATTTCTGCATTTACTTTATAATAAAACTTTAATATTTGATATATTTTCATATCTAGTGGCGTGCAGGGTAATTAAGAAATAAAAGAGAGATTGACAGATTTATCCAATTAAATCTACAAAAGAAAGGGCAATTAAATCTACAAAAGAAAGGGAATTGATTCAAATTCAAATATTCTAGAAGCCATCTTATCTGAAAACTGGATATATCAGATAAGATAATATCATCAAATTTCAAAGAAAAAACGGATTGTTTGAAAACCCTATCGGTGTCGCTGAGGATAAAGAGATAGTTCGTCAAATTCAGAGCAGTTATTCAAAATTTAAGAAGATAAAAGATAGAGGACGAATCCACTGATGACTAGCTCCCAGATCTTGGCCCTGCGACTAGGATAATGTGACATTTTCGAGGCAAAAATGACATTTTCGCGGCATTTTGTTTGAATTTGGGGGAGTGCCAGCTCCCCATATCTTCATACGTCTATCCTTAGATTTTTCTCCCATAAATACCTGCATACCTCTAAGGTAGAAGAACACACCTCCAGGGGAAAATTCTGGAGAGAGTTTTAGGGTTAGAATTTTTCTTTTTTGTAGCACCCCGTTCCCGAGATACGTACCCAGATACGTGTCCCGACTTTTTCGATCGTACTATTACAATTTTCTTCCAATATTTGTTTTTAACTTGTGATTTCTCATGTTTATGGTATCGGATCTAGATTCTCAGTTTTAGAGTCAGCCCTGACCCGGACCGCGGACCCGATACCAGCCTACTGCCTGATTTGACCTTTCTGATAGTCAGATTTGATCAATTTTAGTTTCAAACACTATTTTCTAATATTTTAAATTTTTCATGATTTTTTGAAATTTTTCAGAATTTTCTGCAAAATCTCCAAAACCGGTGTCGGTCGACATCGCTGACCGGTTCCCAGATTTTAATTTTCAAATGAGACTGAATTTTTAGAAATACCTTTCACGTTAATTCTTAGAATTTCATTTCCATCTAAATGCATTTTTTGAGATTTTTCTAAATTTATCAAAATTTCACCGATTTTGGTGTCGGCCGGTGTTGCTGGAATATTCCAAGATTTTTAATTTAAAAATTAGATTGAATTTATCAAATCTAATTTCACTGTGCATCATAAAATAATATTTCTATTTTTCAGAATTTTTCGGAACGTTTCTGAAACAGTCGAGTTTTTGCCATATTAAAATAATAATATTAATTACCGATCTAATCTTTTCTTACTTTTCCTTCTCTACTCCTCTACTTTGTACTCCCAGAATATTCTATTAATTTAGTTATCTAATAAAATATTTATTATTATTTTTTCTATTTCTTTTATTTTTCTTTAAATTTTCCCTTTTTCCTTTCCTTTTCTTTCTTTGTTCTTTCTTTTCTTTTCTTCCCCTTACCTTTCCATGCTCTGCTCCCATCGCCTGCAGCCACTCTCCCCCATCCCATTTCGTCATTTCACTTTTCTCCTCCTTCTCCATAAAAACCCTCCCTTCTCCTTCCTGTCTATTTTCATTTTTCTCTAACACTTCAACAAAACAAAACCCTTTTTCATCATCACCACTGCCGCCTCCACCATCGCCGCCGCCGCCGCCGCCCCCTATAGCTGCCGGCCACCATTCCCCTACACCCCTCTCCACTCCTCCACCTCCTTCAACCTCCACCAGCCACCTACCACCTCTGATTTCAAACAAACTCATCACCACTACCTCCCTTCCTCCTCCAAAATTCACCACCATCTCCATCAAATTCACCACTCCCATCATCCCATCATCACCTCCTCCTCCTCCTCTAACTCCCCACCACCTCCAACGACCACCATAACTACCACCACCATCAACTACCACCACCACTCCTCCACCAAATAATACCAAACCAAACCAAACTACCCCTCCACTCCTCCCCTCCCCGGGCTAGGCGCGCCGCTCCCACATCCTGCGGTGGCGGCCTGGCCGCCGGCCATCCCTCCCCCCACCTTCTTTCTTTCTTCTTCTTTCCTTCTTTATTTATTTATTTCTTTTCTTTTCTTCTTTCTTTTCCTAAAATAATACCCACTTTCTCACATCCTTAAAATTCCCTCCACCTCACCCCAAATTACTTCCCTATAATTACAATCAATACCCTCCCCTTTTAATTCCTATTCCTTTTCAAAAAAAAAAACCTATTTTCTCTCTCTCCTTCCTACAACTTTCCCTCTCCTTTCTTTTTCTCTCCTCTCTCATTCCCTCTCTAATATATATATATATTTATATTTATATATTTTATATATAAAGGCTAGTGGCTTCGTCACACGGGTTCGCGGATTCTTGGACTTTTTCTCGGTATTTTCATTTCGGTGATAGGCAAATACATTTCTTTGACATTTCCTGCTTTATTACCAGCGTTTCATGTCTAATAATTATTATTAGCTTTTATATATGATGTCTCTTTATGCAAGTTGGTATGTGTTATATAAATGATTTTTAAAATTTATCATGTTTTATAAATAGCTTCCGACCGTTATTATACTTTGTTGGACCGGTATTATACAGGGTATGTCTAGATCTGCTCCCGCTTTACTCGACTCCGCATAGCTAAATTACACACTAAATTATTATTCTTATAAAAATGGTTGTGAAGAGTTTGAAATGTTTATACCGTTCTCCTGTACCATGTTATGTGACCGGTTGATACCTGATATTTGATATTGTGACTCTCACCGACATATTACTTACCTGACCCTGATATATATACACCTGTACTTATCATGCTACACTTATCACTTGATATCTGACACCGGTACTTACCAACTATACTTGACGGTTGACGTGCTATCACTCATTTGACATGCTATCACCTGGTACTAGTATATATTTGGCCTGATATTGTGACACGTGACTGGATACTACTACACCGGACACCTGTATTTCTTTCCATATTCATGAATATCACTTTTATGAAAACTTGGCATGATTATTATATTATTACCAGACATTTGGTACTCCTGAACTCATGTATACTTGAACCCCTGAAATAGGGAGGCTCCTGACATTACTCCTGATTTTATACTCATGTTGACGTAATTAGATAACCATAAATATAGGATTACTGTGAATACCCTGTGGACATTATCACTGGACAAACTCTAATAACTAGACAACTTATACCGGGATGGGGAAACTGATGAGTACCTATATAGTTTCATATTTATGATGGTCTTATAGTGTCGCGCGGCCATATACTTGGATTCGACCTGGAGGCCACCAGGCGCTTCCGTGGGGTGCTCTGACACTCCTACTCCCATGTCTGCCAGTTGTACCATAAGCCCCTGGGCCTATTCCTGTGGGAGCGGTGACATCCTATTCCTCTGCAGGCGTACAATAAGTCCTGGTACCTAGCGGTACGTTCCGACTCAGCACCGGATACTCCTTGACCGTTGTCCCGGGCATATACGGGACCCATTCTAAGCATGGTTCGTCGATCTCCATCAGTTTTCAATAACTTACTCTCTGGTCTGTATGCTGAGGTATATGGGATGGGATACATACCGACGTATACAAATCAGATGAGTCTTAATAACTTAATAATAACATGCTCCTGATAACTGACTAGCTATACTCTTGATCTATATTGCTCACTACTTATACATGTGTTACCTTGTGGGATTACTTGATTGCTTCCGTACTGTTTCATTATTATGTTATTGTGAAGGCAAAGTCAGATTATATAAACTCAGACTACAGTGACATGAGGTATAGGGTATATATATGAGGGTTTCCTTATTTGGATAATTCCTTCGATGTACTAATCTCACCGATCGGTAATGTGGGCTTATATAACTGATTTTCCTGTAGTTACTTTACTTACTGTGTCATTTCATGTTCACATGTGCTTATATTTACGATACACCTTTCCTGTACATGTGCCTGGTATGCACGCCACCTGGCTTTATTATATGTACTCGCGGGGTTACGTCTAACAACCCTTAGTTCTCATGTCCAGATTCTAGAGCCTGGACCATGATGACCTTGCTGTAGCTGATCAGAGTACGCAGCAGATCCTTCCGTGACGATCGGAGTGCAGCAGAAGCTTGCATCATCGCCGTAGCACTTCCTCCCAGTTCCTCTCCTGTTTGGTTCTCGAGACCCCTCTTGCTGCTCGTGAGCACCTCCCAGCTTTTATATATCTCTTCATATGATGTACTTTTATATTTTCTGATGATGTAATATTCCTATAATATTGTATCACTTTCTGTGATAATCATGTACTTGTATTTTTCTTTTGGAATGTATATTACCACTGTGCTTCCGCATTCTGATTCTTACCTGTACTGATGCTTAGCGTATACCCGCGGGATCGGGACGCCACATTTTTCAAATGTTCATTATAGTTTTCAATTTGAGAGAGAAAATTATAAAGACAAGACAGGGTGCTTGTAGTTGATGGTGCCAGCTCAATAATTTTTTTTTTTGTTCTTTTCAATTTACCTCTTTTTTTTTACTTAATTTAAATGTTTTGTTTACTTTTATCTGCTTTTTATATGCCTTCTTTTTAATCATGCATTCTTTATAACTTGAATTAGGAAAAGTTTTAGGACAGAAAAGAGAGGAAGAATTATATTTAGAGTGACACTAGATATAATCTTCTTTAAATATAGTTATATTGATAGTGACAGCTAATGGAACTATCCAACTTCTCTTCATTGTTATTCAACTTAATTGATCGCTTGCTTTTCTATAATTACTCCAAAGTATGTTCTTTCTTCTCTTATTTATTTTCTTTCTTTTTAACTTAGCTCTCCCTGTAATTAAAACACCAACATCCGTCTTCTTCTTCTACTTTCTACTTTTGTAACACCCCGTTCCCGGAATACGTACTTAGTTGCGTATTCATATTTTTCGATCGTATTTTTTTTTGATTTACTTCCTATATTTGTTTTGTATTATGAGTTATTTATGAGATCGTTTTGCTTTGGATCTGGATTTGTGAACTCGGAGTCAGCCCTAGTCTGAACCGGGAGCCCGATCCTAGAGTATAGCTCGATTTGAGCTTTCTGATATTCTGATTTGACCGATTTCAGTTTCAAACATCATTTTTCAATATTCTAGATTTTTCATGATTTTCTAGAATTTTCTTGAATTAAGTTGTAAATCTTCAAACCGGTGTCGACCAGTACCACTGACCGATTCTCGGATTTTGAATTTACAAACGGAGTTGAAATTCTAAAAACGGCTTCCCTGCAACTTCTTAAAATCACATTTTCTATCTAAATACTTTTTCTGAGAATTTCTGAATTTATCAAAATTCCCCTGAATTGGTGTCAGTCAGTATCGCTGGTTGATTCTAGGATTTTTAGTTTACTATTGGAATCAAATTTCTGAAAACCAATTTCACCAAAAATATTTATTTAGTATTTATTATTTTTGAGAATTTTTGGGAAGCTTTTCAAGTTACTTTATTTTTTAGACTTTTCCGGAGTTTTCGGTGTTTTCCCAGATACTGGAATTCTATCCAGATATTTTATTTCCTCTTTTTCTATTTTCTCTCTCCTCGCTAGACGCGAGTTTCACCTAACTTGGATTCAGCATTTAATACAGAGATCCTCTCCATTCTGCATTTAATGCTTGCCCTGCAACTTGTCATCATGACTTTTTGTCTTTTTCATCAAACGCAACAATCGCGTTTTTCTCCTGGACGCAGATTTTATCTCTGCGTCCAGTTCATTTTGCCCAAGACGCGGATTTCGTTTCATGGAGACACAAGCCTCATTTTAAGGGAATCTTGGCAATGGCAATATTATAATCTAAACAATTCCCTTATATATACACCCCCCTTTCTTCTTCTCTCTCTCTCTTTCATTATTTCTTCTCCTTCTTTGTTTCCAGCAAACGGCAGCAGCCCAAGGAGCCTTGCCTCCCTTCTTGGTCGGCCACCTTCACCACCATCACCTCCATTTCTACCATCATTCTCCCCTCCATCTCCTCCTCCATTCCAACAACAACAACAACCACAACACCATCTTCACCACCTTCTTCTTCCTCTTCTTTTCCACCAAATAACCCATATCCACCACCACCTTCTCCACCATCTCCACCACTACCTACACCACCTTAACCACCATGAATCACGCCATCTTTCTCTCCTCGGAATACTCTTTCTAACGAGGTATAGCTTCGTTCTCCGAAGCCTCGTTTCCAAACTTCATTTTCACCATTTCAACTAGAGTTGCACCACCATTGGTTGGACTTGGGGCTTAGCCACTCGTCTCCGGCCATCTCCGACCATCTCCGACCATCTCCGACCACCTCCGGCCGTCTCCGGCAACTTGACCGACCACCCCCCCTCAATTCTTCTTTCTTTTATTTCCTTTCCTTCTTTCTTTTCTTCCCTTCATTCATTCTTTCTTCCCTTCTCTTTTCTTTCCTTCTTTTTCTTCCTTTCCTTAAAAATTCCAAACCTGCGTCCCTCTACCTATTTTCCGAGTCTGCCATTTCCCGCGTCTGCCATTTTTCGCGTCTGCCATTTCCCGCGTCTGCTATTTCCCGCGTCTGCCATTTTCCGCATCTGCTATTTCCCGCGTCTGCTATTTTCTGCGTCTGCTATTTCCGCGTCTGCCATTTTTTGCGTCTGCCATTTCCCGCGTCTGCGATTTCCCGCGTCTGCCATTTTCTGCGTCTGCCATTTCCCGCGTCTGCTATTTTCCGCGTCTGCCATTTTCCGCGTCTGTGATTCCCGCGCATGCTATTCCCGCGTCTGCGATTCCCGCGTCTCCATTCTTTTCTCCTTTCTATTTGAACGCATTTACGCGTTGATTTCCTGGATTCCAGAGCTTGGGATTTCACGGCATTTTCCGAAGTTCTAGGCGAGTGTTCTCGCTTTCCCATTAGACTTTCCCGCATTGTCGGGTTGACTTGCATAACATTATGTATTTATATCGGTATTCTCGTTTGGTATTGTGATGTACATACTTGTTATATTAACTGTTGACATACACCTGTTTGTATCATACTTAACAACTGGCGCGTTACCACCTGACATGATTTTACTTAGCGCTTGTTCCTCATTATAACATGACTTACCATCTGCCTCCTGACATATTAATACTTGACATGTGATTATCACATTTACGGGAATACTGTACTTGTTATCCTGTATTATATATACAGTGACCTGAATCTGTAGTACTTATGTACACCTGAATTCCTGATCATGTCCTGTTCTTGCTATTCCCGTAAATTGATAACTACATATTAAATTATTATAAGATAACTTGTACCCGGTTTGGGGGAAACTGATGGGCCCTGATTAATCATGTTTATGGTGGTCTTATCGAGTCGCGCGTGGCCACATACTTGAGGGATCACCTGGCGGCCACTAGGGATTCCGTGGGTGTGCTGGCACCCCTACTCCTGTTTATTCCTGCCGGGTATGCACACGCCCTAGGCCTATTTCTATGGGATCTGCGATACTCTATTCCTGTTCGGGCGTAAATAAGTCCCGGTACCTAGCGGTACGTTCCGGCTTAGCACCGGATACTCCTGGACCGTTGTCCCGGGCATGTACGGGGCCCATCCGAAACATGATTCATCGAACTTTATCAGTTTCCAAATAACTTGCTCTATAAGTTGTGAGTGGAAGTGTAGCACCCTGATCCCCGGTGTACGTATCACCGTATCTGTACGCGATACGACGTACAAATTTGATTTGACCTCTGTAGTATTCCGATTGACCTGATTTCAGTTTCAAAAATCATTTCCTTTAAACATACATGATCCAGATCATAAGATGATGACCGACATTACAAATGGGGATAGCTGATACTCGATTAGATATGATCACTGGTACCGGCCTCCCACTAGACGCCATGAATATATGTACCCGTAATTATTACCCAAACATGCATTCGGTACAACCAGCTATTGTTATCACACATTACACAATAATTATCATTCACTGCTATATGGATACACCAACACTGTATTTTGCATGTCAGGGAGTTACCGTTACCTGGATACCCTGGATACCAGTAGTAGGACACGGATACTGTGAGGTCACTGGACATGATAGGATAGTCTACACTGAGTACTGTTATTACATGTGTTATCACAGAGATAGGTTACACGGATCATAGCTACACATCTATATTCCACTGGTACACGGACATACCCATGCACGGACTACTGCATTTCATATTAGCATGATCATCATACACATTCATGTCATGCTACATATTACAGTTGCACATGCCTGTGTTGTTTCTATCTTCTTGTCATATGGATCACCATGCTTATTACATGTATTATTGTTCCATATTCCCGTATCATGATATATGATTGGTTCCTGCTACTGATATGGATTTCCCGATACTGGACATGAGAGCTGTTGGTATGCGATATGTGGAATCCCACATCTATTGTTCTTGTTACATTGTTCTCGTGATATTGTTCATGTTATATTGTTCCCGTTTCTCGTTATATTGTTCTATGCTATCAACAGAGCTCAGGTCCAGTTATCATGTTACCCGTATCATGTACAGTAGTTCTTGTTACATTGTATACCTGACTTATCAGATCATAAAGTTAACTGGGGTATGGGAGACTTGACGGTTGATTAGATCTTATCGGGTGATGTACTGGATCCATTGTTAGTCCCACTGCAGGGGACGGTAGTACTACTACCAATTGCTCCATGAGCTCTTGTTACTTGATTCATGCTCCCCTCTTAGCGGAGGGCCCTGGTCCTGGCAGCCAGGGGCTTGTTTAAGGCCGTAATCCCGGGTATGCACGGGATACATCCACCCGATAAGAACTCCTCGACCATAAGTTTCCAATTAACATAATAAAACAGTATACACAATAGTGGACGTCGGGAACACTTGTTATTTGATCACTCTCTCGTTTGGATAATGGTACCCGTAGGCCATGTCCGGATGGGTTCGACTGGAGTGCGGGCTCCAGTATGAACTGCCAGTGGTATGGGACACTGGTAGAGATTGATTAAAATATCAGGTGGTACTGATTTCTATTATTGTATCAATCACATGACTTGCCTCAGACATGTATGCTATTGTTGTACATGACTTTGACATAACTTGCCCGATACATATTTAGATCATTTATCTGCTATCATGTTACATGTATACATTGATACTGTACATGTTTCCTGTTATACTTTCTATAGTAACCTACTACTCATGCACATGTATACTTTGTTACATTACCTGGTACATGTTACACTGTATGTAGTGGCATACTATGCATATTCTGCATTGCATATATTTATTGTTACAGACATATGCTCATCTGCATGTTCACCTCTATCACGCCACCACGACATGTTCATGTCTATCACGTCACCACTAGATAATCTTATTTATTATATATTATATAAACTGGACACGACTATAGATATGACCAGAGGATAACCGGTTAGGTGGTGATGGTATTAAAAGACGACATGTCTGCATATTTCACTGCTTATACGTTTATATATGTCTATCGCTTATGATATGCTTATTATATGGTAGACACCATCATGTATCTATAGTAGATCGTGCTTGTATTACTATGTATATATTACTGCTTCCTCATTTTACCACTCACTAGGTCGCTTTCTGACGACCCTGGGTATGCATGCCCAGATTGGAGATCCGCATACGAGAGCACCTTGGAGTCACATAGGAGATTCCTCGTCGAGACCCTACATAGGTATCCTTATGATTTATTTCTATTATTCAGTTGTCTCCCTTTTTCATATCTGTTATGATCACTGACCTCTTTCTGCAGGTATTCTTGTACTTATTTCATGCTGGGACCCATGTCTATATGGAGGGTATGTACTGTACTGAGGCTTAACGTACGCGGTGAGCGTGTATTCACCTCACGTATGTACGTCGCCATAACGTCCCCGTACCTACGGGATCGGGGCGTTACAAAGTGGTATCAGAGCCTAGGTTTACACCTGGTGTGGGTAACCACCGAGGTCAATTTCGGGCTCTTACCAACAGTACAATCAGGGTTCAGATTAACTGATCTGTATCTGAATTTGGGGATTCCAGCAACGAGTACAAGAATACCATGACCTTGATAATTCATTCCTTGATTTTGTTCTCTGACTTCCTTTCAGTTGTCAACCAGAACATCCTATTTCCTTCTACTTTCCTTGTATCGTCTTACTTTCCATCCGTCTGGATTAGTTCACTACCATACTTCTCCATCCTGGGTTCCTTCTAGATAGCAGAGTACGCAGCAGAAGTGTCGTGGACCCGTCACCTTTCGGCCTTGGGGTTGAAAATCTTGTTCTCACACCTGATTGAAATTGCGAGGACGCAATTTTTTGTAAGGTGGGGAGAAATGTAGCACCCTGATCCCCGGTGTACGTATCACCGTATCTGTACGCGATACGACGTGCAAATTTGATTTGACTCTGTAGTATTCCGATTGACCTGATTTCAGTTTCAAAAATCATTTCTTTTAAACATACATGATCCAGATCATAAGATGATGACCGACATTACAAATAGGGATAGCTGATACTCGATTAGATATGATCACTGGTACGGCCTCCCACTAGACGCCATGAATATATGTACCCGTAATTATTACCCAAACATGCATTCGGTAAACCAGCTGTTGTTATCACACATTACACAATATATTATCATTCACTGCTATATGGATACACCAACACTGTATTTTGCATGTCAGGGAGTTACCGTTACCTGGATACCCTGGATACCAGTAGTAGGACACGGATACTGTGAGGTCACTGGACATGATAGGATAGTCTACACTGAGTACTGTTATTACATGTGTTATCACAGAGATAGGTTACACGGATCATAGCTACACATCTATATTTCACTGGTACACGGACATACCCATGCACGGACTACTGCATTTCATATTAGCATGATCATCATACACATTCATGTCATGCTTACATATTACAGTTGCACATGCCTGTGTTGTTTCTATCTTCTTGTCATATGGATCACCATGCTTATTACATGTATTATTGTTCCATGTTCCCGTATTCATGATATATGATTGGTTCCTGCTACTGATATGGATTTCCGATACTGGACATGAGAGCTGTTGGTATGCGATATGTGGAATCCCACATCTATTGTTCTTGTTACATTGTTCTCGTGATATTGTTCATGTTATATTGTTCCCGTTTCTCGTTATATTGTTCTATGCTATCAACAGAGCTCAGGTCCAGTTATCATGTTACCCGTATCATGTACAGTAGTTCTTGTTACATTGTATACCTGACTTATCAGATCATAAAGTTAACTGGGGTATGGGGGAGACTTGACGGTTGATTAGATCTTATCGGGTGATGTACTGGATCCATATTGTTAGTCCCACTGCAGGGGACGGTAGTACTACTACCAATTGCTCCATGAGCTCTTGTTACTTGATTCATACTCCCCTCTTAGCGGAGGGCCCTGGTCCTGGCAGCCAGGGGCTTGTTTAAGGCCGTAATCCCGGGTATGCACGGGATACATCCACCCGATAAGAACTCCTCGACCATGAGTTTCCAATTAACATAATAAAACAGTATACACAATAGTGGACGTCGGGAACACTTGTTATTTGATCACTCTCTCGTTTGGATAATGGTACCCGTAGGCCATGTCCGGATGGGTTCGACTGGAGTGCGGGCTCCAGTATGAACTGCCAGTGGTATGGGACACTGATAGAGATTGATTAAAATATCAGGTGGTACTGATTTCTACTATTGTATCAATCACATGACTTGCCTCAGACATGTATGCTATTGTTGTACATGACTTTGACATAACTTGCCCGATACATGTTTAGATCATTTATCTGCTATCATGTTACATGTATACATTGATACTGTACATGTTTCTGTTATACTTTCTATAGTAACCTACTACTCATGCACATGTATACTTTGTTACATTACCTGGTACATGTTACACTGTATGTAGTGGCATACTATGCATGTTCTGCATTGCATATATTTTATTGTTACAGACATATGCTCATCTGCATGTTCACCTCTATCACGCCACCACGACCATGTCATGTCTATCACGTCACCACTAGATAATCTTATTTATATATTTATATAAACTGGACACGACTATAGATATGACCAGAGGATAACCGGTTAGGTGGTGATGGTATTAAAAGACGACATGTCTGCATATTTCACTGCTTATACGTTTTATATGTCTATCGCTTATGATATGCTTATTATATGGTAGACACCATCATGTATCTATAGTAGATCGTGCTTGTATTACTATGTATATATTACTACTTCCTTCATTTACCACTCACTAGGTCGCTTTCTGACGACCCTGGGTATGCATGCCCAGATTGGAGATCCGCATACCGAGAGCACCTTGGAGTCACATAGGAGATTCCTCGTCGAGACCCTACATAGGTATCCTTATGATTTATTTCTATTATTCAGTTGTCTCCCTTTTTCATATCTGTTATGATCACTGACCTCTTTCTGCAGGTATTCTTGTACTTATTCATGCTGGGACCCATGTCTATATGGAGGGTATGTACTGTACTGAGGCTTAACGTACGCGTGAGCGTGTATTCACCTCACGTATGTACGTCGCCATAACGTCCCCGTACCTACGGGATCGGGGCGTTACAAAGTGGTATCAGAGCCTAGGTTTACACCTGGTGTGGGTAACCACCGAGGTCAATTCTCGGGCTCTTACCAACAGTACAATCAGGTTCAGATTAACTGATCTGTATCTGAATTGGGGATTCCAGCAACGAGTACAAGAATACCATGACCTTGATAATTCATTCCTTGATTTTGTTCTCTGACTTCCTTTCAGTTGTCAACCAGAACATCCTATTTCCTTCTACTTTCCTTGTATCGTCTTACTTCCATCCGTCGGATTAGTTCACTACCATACTTCTCCATCCTGGGTTCCTTCTAGATAGCAGAGTACGCAGCGGAAGTGTCGTGGACCCGTCACCTTTCGGCCTTGGGGTTGAAAATCTTGTTCTCACACCTGATTGAAATTGCGAGGACGCAATTTTTTGTAAGGTGGGGAGAAATGTAGCACCCTGATCCCAGTGTACGTATCACCGTATCTGTACGCGATACGACGTACAAATTTGATTTGACCTCTGTAGTATTCCGATTGACCTGATTTCAGTTTCAAAA
>JAVJIF010022494.1:0-69451 GCA_038442645.1 Agave tequilana
TTGAATTTTACAAAAGATATCTTACTTGATGTTGGTCAGTATTTAAATTAAATATGGATGGTCCAGGTCTTAAACAAAGTTGTAGGATGATACACTGAGTTTAATATTATTCATATTTTATTTACTGATTTTTGTGGGGTTTAATGATTAAAAACATGTAATTTTCTTAACGGGTCTGATATTGAAGTAGCGGGTTTCTACTAGAAAACAGTATTCAGTCCAATATGATTTGCAATTGACCCAAAATTTTTTCAGTGGATGCTAGGGGCTCTATAGATATTTATCCCTATTTTATTTTTTATTTTTTCAAATTTTTATCTAGCCAAAAACAATTGTTTTTCAATAAGTTAACGGGTCTATTTTTGTATTTGGGTCGGGTAAAAATGAATTAGACCTAAATATTTGGCCTGAACTAAAACTGGGCTAATGGGCTCTGAATTTCTTTTCTTTTCTTTTCTTTTGTTGCTATTTTCTGGTTTTTGAACTGGCCCAGAAATCAGGCCCAGACTATATATATATATATACACACACACATGCATTGGAAGTGGCCTGGTCCAATGACCAGGCCCAGAACATTTTATTTTTATCTCATTCCTTTTGGGCTGGGCCAATGACGACCCAGTTCTTTTTCTTTTTTTTTTTCCTGGCCCTGGGCCAGCGCGGCCCAGCTTTTTTTTCTTTATTTCTTTTTTTTCCTTTTGGGCTTGGCCCAGTGGCAGCCCAGGCCACTGGGCCTGGCCGAATTTGGGTGGGGGAGAGGCTGCTGCTCTCGGCTTCGGCCGAGAGCAACCTTTTCTCTTTTTTTCTTTCTTTTTTTTGGTTTTTATAATTTAGTTAGAATAATAATATATTACATATATATATTATTTAAAAAGTGAGTTTTGTCTTTTTTTTGAAGAAAAGGTTTATGGAAAAGAACTCTAAGCATGGTAATTTTAATTTAATTAAATTTTTTAATTCATATAATTTGATTTAGATCTTAGGGTAGATTTAGGTTTTATAACAAGAATAAAGTTTTAATCATGCTATTTCAATTAAATATTTTAATTCATAAATTGAATATTTACTTACTTGGATTTAGCCTGCTTCTCAATCTCCAGCCCTCCTTCTCACCTCCATGCCTCGGATCCGTTTCCCGTCACGATCAACTCCAACTCCAAGGAGGGTGAAAAGGATGAGAAATGATGGGTTGGGAGTTCTTTCTGATTGTCGTTCTTTCTTTCTTTTCTTTTTTTTTTGACAGAGGCAGGAGAAGAAAGTTACAGGATAGGATCTTTTAGTATTTTTAGCAATCAGGTTGTTAAGATAAGATCCTTAAAATCTCTTAAGATCTTTCAGTTAGAATTTGAAATTTAGATTTGGCTTTAGGTTTTGTTTAAATAATTTAGATTTCCAACCTAACCACACGCCAATGTGGCATTATGGTTCAAGTATTAAGATTTGGTAAAGGACAAGAGTTCAAAACTGGGAATAAACAATTTAAGCACATAATTATATAATTATATTTTTTGTTTAAACTTTATTATTTATTTATTTTGTTTTATTTTACTTTATTTTTGGTATGAGTTAAATGGGTTATGGTTTATTAGATAATTAGATTATGGGTTTGAAAGGAGATCAACTAGAAATAATATAACAATAACATAAATAATAATAATAATGCTAATAATAATGTATAAAATATAATGCATACATATACTTGTATAAAATGCAAATAAAAAACATATACACTTAATATGTATGCACCTATATTTATTCACCCGAACAAAATAATTGATCAATAATAATAAGTACTCTAAATAAAATTAATAAAAGTAGAAATACATTATTTTTAATTAGGGAATATTCCATTCTACCTACCTTATAAAATTTCATCCTCGAAATTTCAATAAGTAGGGAATGATAAAAGAATCAAAGTCAAGAGAGAAACAAACAAGCTTCACTCGCTTCGCTGAGACACCACGATTCCGCTGTGCGCTCTGATCTCTGCTGCCAGCTTTAGAATGAAATGACCAATTTCAAGAGACAAGATCAGAAAATAGAATCGATAAGAAAAATAGGAATCAAGATGGAATCAAGATTACTCTAAAGGAGAGATGTGATCATAGAGATCGAAAGATCAAAGAGATGGATTTTCAAAGGGAGAACAGTCAATTCTTAAGTGGACTCAATATCATCGTGTGAATCCTATATGTATATTATGGTGAAATTATAACTCGTTCAAGTTACCGGTAAGAATCAAGTCCGTTTTATGTCGAACCTGGCTCTGATACCAAGAAAATCCTGGCACGCCCCGCTTCCCAAAATACATGGAAACGGAGTCGCGACGAGAGTCGGCGACGTACATACGCGAGAAAAATACCCCACGCATACACGCTAAGCCTTAAGTGATCTGAACAAGCTATAAATCTAAACTATAATATATCAACGATCACTGCAATATTACATATAAGCACCCACGCATGATATCATATAAAAGGACTGGAATAAAGACTGAATCCGGTATACATGAAATCAAGAAAAATATAGAAACAGGAATAATAAGAGGCAAGAATTCCAGAATCAAAAAGGAGAAACTCCAATCTCCTCGCGAAGCGTACGATCACACGAACACCTGAACAATATAAGAAGATGCCCAATACCCTGGACGTGCGAATCCAGGGTCGTCAGAAGCGACCTAATGAGTGTGTGTGTGTGTGTAAAGAGAAAGGTGTTCGTGCATAACAACATAAACAATGAAAAACATGATAACTGAAATAAAGGATAATAAGATAATCAATGCAAAGAACAAGATATGAACGATTATAACTGATCTTATGACAAAAGGAAAGGACAAATGTCAAAATATGTACCTAGTATATGTCACTAGTCTGGTATACAAATCTGGTCATGTGTACAATCATATGTCGATCATAGCTTATCTATGTGCAGTCAGTGATTATAATTAGTCACAATATGCTATAAACAATTTCATTCATCATTTATTATGTCAGCGAACATCAATTGTCACATGCAGTAAACGCATCCCATACTACCGCCTACCACACATGTCAATCAACGTCTCAAGTTATTGAAATTAATAGAAGAGACATTGTCTATACTTTAGGTGGGTTCCGTACATACCCGGAACCACGGCCCAATCACCTGGCGCTAAACCAGGTCCTACCACTAGGTAGTCAATATCAATAACAATAATAATGTGTCAATAACAATAACAATAACAATATGAACACTATGGGATGTCAGTCATCCCCCGGAACCTTGCAGTGGAACCGTATCTCGGCTGCACAATCTGTATCCTAGGTCCGCCCAAAATACAGACGTTGTCTCCTCCATCAATTTCCCCAATCCCAGTGTAAGTTGTCAATTTACATTATCATTTATAACAATCAATATCCATGTTATTTCGATTACTGGGACGATACAGTAACAGTAACAATATCAATATAACAATAACAATGTGAACAATATTACCGTGTAAACGGTAGAACAATGGAACAATGAAAGTGTTACGGTCCGACAATATTTTCCCAGTAACTTTCAATAACATGAATCCATACAATAACGAATCCAGATACTGTTCAATGGATAGACCTATCTAGAATTAATCAATATCTTATATCCATCTGCACTAATACATAGTAACTAATCTATCAACTAACAGTCTTTATACAATCATCGTGAACATCAAGTATCAATCCGCATCACTAATCTGGTATAATAAACCACCGTCTCAATATATCAATAATCAGTCTCTCCCTATCAATCTACTCTGATCCTCAAGTCATCGATATATATATTCTCTGAGTCACCGATATATCCAAAGCCCAATAACTAAAATACATGTCCTGATACACATAATCAAATCCTTACATTTCAATGCAATCAAGATTATCACACACTCTCACTCTATCAAGGCCAATCACAGGATCCCAAAGTCGAGTAACATATCGGATATATATCTAAGATCTATCAGGTCAGGTCAATTCAATCAATACCTATTCCTCAAAATCAGATCCATCCAACTATAGCCAAGATCATAACTAAAGTGTAAAGTCCTCAATCCATAAGAAATTTAGAAACAGTCTGAACTAAAAATAGTCGACTAGGGTCGGAAGCAAGTCGACTAGTATAAAAGGTTTGATTGGGTTAGTCGACTAGTATACCTGCCTGTGCGTATGATCAAGGCTTTATAACAATTTCCTAAAATACACAAAAATGGTAGATATTACACTCATTATTACACTCGTTATCATCAAGATATGTTACCAAACAATGTGACTGAAAATCACTTCACATAGTAGTATAGTTTTCTAACCTCTTTCAATGATCCATCAACCTCAAAATCAACAGTATATTCATTTTAGGATTTATCACAGCTATATCAGTTACAAGGTCAAGTCCGGTCTACAGTATATCAATACTAGGCCTAAGCTAATAACGGTGTATACCAGCACATGAAATGACGCCAATAAATGCTCATATCAATAAAATACATAGGGTGTATGTAACACCCCGCTCCCGGAATACGTACTAGTTGCGTATTCAGATTTTTCGATCGTATTTTTCGATTTGCTTCCTATATTTGTTTTGTATTATGAATTCTTTATATGATCGTTTTGTCTTAGATCCGGATTCACGGACCCGGAGTCAGCCCTAGTCTGAACCGAGGACCCGATCCTAGTGAATTGCTCGATTTGGTGTTTTCGTTATTCCGATTTGACCGATTTCAGTTTTAAACATCATTTTCCAATATTTTAGATTTTCTATGATTTTCTGGAATTTTCCTGAATTAAGTTGAAAGTCTTCAAAAACCGTGTCGACCAGTACCGCTGACCGATTCCCGGATTTTTAATTTACAAACGGAGTTGAATCTTAAGAAACGACTTTCCTGCAACTTCTTAAAATCATATTTTCTATCCAAATACATTTTCTGGGATTTTTCTAATTTTATTAAAAATCCGGCCAATCCGGTGTAGACCGAGATTGACGGTTGACTTCAGGATTTTTATTTTGAAAATGGGATTTTATTTCTGAACATCGATTTCACTAAAAATCTATATATATAATATTTATTATTTTTGAGAATTTTTGAAAAGCTTTCCAAGTTACTTTATTTTTTGGACTTTTCTAGAGTTTTCGGTGTTTTCCCAGATACCGGAATAGTGTCCAGATATTTTTCCACTTTTTCTCTCTCCTCGCTAGACGCGAGTTTCACCAACTTGGATTCCGCATTTAATGCAGAGATCCTCTCCATACTGCATTAAATGCATTTCAGATCAACTCCCATTAAGTCAAATCTGACTTTTGTCCTTTTGTCAAACGCAACCTTCGCACTTCCCTGAACGCGGCTTTAAATTCCGCGTTTGGCTCATTTTGGCCTAAACGCAGACATAAAGGCTGCGTTTGGAAAGGGAAACACAAGTTCTCTTTTTGTGTTTCTTTTCTTTGAAAAGTATGCACATTATTATATTCATTCCCATCCTTTATATAAATGCCTCCACTCCTTCTCTCTCATTCATTTTTCCTTTCTTTCTTGTTCTTGTTTCCTGCAACCACCAACAGAGAGCATGGCAGCCCATTTCCATGAGTTTGAGCCATGTTCCCTCCTTTGGCTAGCCATTTCCCCACCATCTCCTCCTCCATTTCCACCACCAACACTACCACCTCATTCTCCTCCATCTCCTCCTCCATTTCAACCATAACACCACCACCTCACCACCTTCTTCTTCCTCTCTTTCCACCAAACAACCCATTCTTACCACCACCTTCTCCACCATTCCACCACCACCTATACCCTTGGCCACCACGAACCACACCAATATCAACTCCTCGGCGAGCTCTTTCATTCTAGCCAACCCGTCGCTCTCCGAAGCATCGTTTGCAAAATCCCATTTTGTCAAATTGAACTATACTTGCACCATCAACCTCTCTCCTTCTCTTTAGGGCCGGCCACCTCCTTTGGATTGGGGCCGATCTCTTCTTCGTCGGCAACCTCTCCGTTGATTATTCCGGTAATCGTTTACGATTATTCCGGTAATCATTTAGGTGACAATTGCAACGACAACACCAACGTGACCACCACCATCTTCACTTCCACCATCACTATACCACCTCCATCTCTTTTACTTCAACCACCAACAAAATCACCTTTCCTTCCTCTCTGTTTGATTGCTAACGCATCTGCCCACTTTCCGCATCTGCCCACTTTCCCGCATCTGCAACCCCCGCGTCTCACTCTCAAACCCGCGTCTCCCTGTGCACCAATCTCTCTTCATGCACTCTCTCTCTCTCCATGGACTTCTCTCTCTAGCTCTCACGTTCTCTCTCCTCCCTCTCTTTCCTTTCTCTCTCTTGATTTCCTCCTCTCTCTATCACTTTTTCTCTAACGCGTTGATTCCCTGGATTCCGGATCGAGGATTTCACTATGTCTTCTAAAGACTTAGGCGAGTGTTCTCGCTCTCGCCTCCATTTGGGTTTCCCCGCTTCGTCGGGTCGACATGTGTTTTACTCCATGTTTTCATGTATTATGAATTGGGCTGAGTCCCTATATTTGTGTATGGCCGAGTGCCAATGTCTGGACATGTATTGCTCTGTGACGAATGCCTGTATTATGGTAGTTAATTCTTGTTCATGTGGTACTAACATTGCAGGTCTCTCAGCCTTTAACCTCCGGTCACTCACTATCTCGAAAGGGAAGTGATTGGGACCGGCAGGTCTCTCCGTTCTTCACCTCCGGTCACTCACTATCTCGAAAGAGAAGTGATTGGGACCGGCAGGTCTCTCCGTTCTTCTGCTTCCGGTCACTCACTATCTCGAAAGAGAAGTGATTGGGACCGTCAGGTTTCTCAGTGCAGCCTCCGGTCACTCACTATCTCGAAAGGGAAGTGATTGGGACCGTCAGGTCTTCGGCCCCCGCCTGGTTGTCATGATCAGCGTTCAATACTTTACCACTTGATTCGTCTAGGCGAGATGCTGCCGGATTTTCTACTCGCACTTTAAGCCGAGTTGTCCCGATAATCTTGCCAGACGCTCTAGTGTTAAATACTGGTTGCTGTCTATGTCTCCAGCTTGCTCAGCTCCGCTTGGTTGTGCTCAGCTACTGCTTTAATACATGCCATTACTTCATACTTGTCATTTACATGCTACTATTTAACACATGTATATCACCTGACAACTGATTTGTTATCACCTAACATCGGACATGCTACCACTTGGCAAGACCTCTTGTTATGATATGACTTGCCACTGGACTAATATCAATCTCTTGACATGACTTGTCACCTGCCAATATCATCCTCCTGTCATGCTATCACTTGACACCCAGCATGATATACTTGACCTTGTGATTATCACGTTTACGGGAATCCTGCCTTGTTATCCTGTATTGCATACAGTGACCTGTTATCCTGAATGGAACTAAGTGCCACATGGAACAAAGTGCCACACCACATACGTGGTGGGGGCCACCTCTTGAATCTGTGGGGGCCACCTCTAGAATCCATTTCCCTCAGAGCAAAGTGCCACATGGAACAAAGTGCCACACCACATACGTGGTGGGGGCCACCTCTTGAATCTGTGGGGGCCACCTCTTGAATCTGTAGGGCCATCTCCTGTTATAACCAGTTATATTCCTACTCATTCCCGTAATCTGATAATCTTGTTAACAAGCCATAAAAAGGACCAACTTGCATCGGGTCGGGGGAAACTTGCGGCTATCAATATGTGTTCGTGTTTACAGTGGTATTAGGCATGTTGTGCAACTAAAATTTCCGGTCTGACCTGTGGGCCTCCAGGCGACCGAGGGGAGTGCTGGCTCCCTCCTTCCTGGTACCATCATGATAAGGGCATACATAAGTCCCTCCTGTTAGCCTTGCGGCAGGTTCCGTCACCAAGCAACGGAACAATCCTGGGCCGTGGTCCCGGGTATGTACGGGACCCACTGTAAACATAGTTCGTTGATACCCCGCTGGTTTCCAATAACAATTTTGCTTTACTCGGATATGGATCTATGTGTGCTGGGACGCTAGTTCACATAGCTAGATATCAGGGTAAGACGAGTTATAATAAAGCGTCAAGATGATAACCTGCTCTTTAAGTTGTAAGTAGAAGTATGTGGAATGGGACGCATACTGAAGCCTGCAGCTTAAACGGCTATGAATCTGTAATATGCCTTACCATATTTGCTTGTCCGGGATTTTACTTCGGATTTTCGGCTTTATGAGTATTATAGTATTAACTGCTCATGCTCTGCTTTATCCCTTGTATCCACCTGCCTCCTGTTCGTTATCTTATCATGCCCTGAGTACAGTCGGGTTGTATGTGCTTGGATTATGGTGACATGAGATAAAGGTATATAGATGAGGGTTTCCTTGTTTAGATTATTCCTTCAACGTACTAGTCTTATGGAGCTGTGATCTGAAACCATACAATCAGATTTGCTCGTCCTCGGCTTTATTGGTTTTATTGCTTTATATATACTTACCCTTGCTCGCCACTTAGCTTTTGCTTCACCACTCGCCTGGGGTTTTCATCTGACTCCCCTCGATCCTCATGTCCAGGTCATGGAGCTTGGAGCGTGTGGATTCCCTTAGTTGCTGATCAGAGTGGCGCAGCTGAAGCATGGATCCCCAGCAGACCGTCTGAAGCTCTATCCTTCCAGGCCCCCCTGTGTGCCTCTCGAGTTTTCCTTTTGTAAACTCGTGAGTGCCTGGGTACTGTTCATACTTGTACATCTCTTTGTAAATCTCGCAATTGCGCATATCGGTGATGTAATATTCATGTAATATTGGATCACCTCTGGTGATAACTTTGTAATTGTACTCATGTGTTGGAATGTATAATGCACCACTTGCTTCCGTACTCTGATTCTTGCCTGTACTGATGCTTAGCGTATATACGTGACGGTATTTCTGACCTGCGTATATACGTTGCAGTAACGTCTCTGTACCCGCCGGATCGGGGCGTTACAGTGTACAATCACTGATGTCATATGAAATGGTATAGGTAATCATACTGGTAAAATATGTCATATTATAACATGAAATGATACGAAGAGATACATGAATACTACTGGCAACAGTAAATAAAGAAAGACATGAGGACAAACACTCACATAAAATATCAGAATACTCAATAAGACAACAAGAAACTCACCTGGATTTATCACGAGTCCGATAACCAATTCGAAGAATCTACAGTAAATACATATGAATTTTTACATAAGATATCAAATTTACATTTATTGAATTTTACAAAAGATATCTTACTTGATGTTAGTCAGTATTTTAAATTAAATATTGATGGTCCAGGTCTTAAAACAAAGTTGTAGGATGATACACTGAGTTTATAATATTATTCATATTTTATTTACTGATTTTTGTGGGTTTTAAATGATTAAAAACATGCAATTTTCTTAACGGGTCTGAATGTTAAAGTTGCAGGTTTCTACTTAGAAAACAGTGTTTCAGTCCAATATGATTTGCAATTAACTCCAAAATTTTTTCAATAGATGCTAGAGGCTATCTAGATATTTATCCCTATTTTTATTTTTTATTTTTTCAAATTTTTATCTAGCCAAGAACAATTGTTTTTCAATAAGTTAACGGGTCTATTTTTGTATTTGGCTCGGGTTAAGAATGAATTAAAACCCAAATATTTGGGCTGAACTAAAACTGGGCTAATGGGCTCTGAATTTATTTTCTTTTCTTTTCTTTTGTTGCTATTTTCTGGTTCTGGACTGGCCCAGAAATCAGGCCTAGACTATATATATACATATACGCATTGGAAGTGGCCTGGTCCAATGACCAGGCCCAGAAACATTTTATTTTTATTTCATTCCTTTTGGGTTGGGCCAATGACGGCCCAGTTCTTTTTTTCTTTTTTTTTCTGGGCCTGGGCCAGTTGCGGCCCAGCTCTTTTTTCTTTATTTATTTTTTTTCTTTTTGGGCTTGGCTAGTGGCAGCCCAGGGCACTGGGCCTGGCCGAATTTGGGTGGGGGAGAGGCTGCTGCTCTCGGCTTCGGCCGAAAGCAGCTCTTTCTCTTTTTTTCCTCTTTTTTTTTTTTATAATTTAGTTAGAATAATAATATATTACATATATATATATGTATTATTTAAAAAGTGAGTTTTGTCTTTTTTTTTGAAGAAAAGGTTCATGGAAAAGAACTCTAAGCATGGTAATTTTAATTTAATTAATTTCTTTAATTCATATAATTTGATTTAGATCTTAGGGTAGATTTAGGTTTTATAACAAGAATAAAGTTTTAATCATGCTATTTCAATTAAATATTTTAATTCATAAAAATTGAATATTTACTTAGATTCAGCCTGCTTCTCAATCTCCACTCCTCGATTTCCATGCCTCCTTCTCAACCTCCACGCCTTGGACTCGTTTCCTGTCACGATCAACTCCAACTCCAAGGAGGGTGAAGAGGATGAGAAATGATGGGTTCGAAGTTTTTTCTGATTGTCGTTTTTTTCTTTTCTTTTTTCTTTTTTTTTTTTGACGGAGACAGGAGAAGAAAGTTACAGGATAGGATCTTTTAGGATTTTTAGCAATCAGGTTGTTAAGATAAGATCCTAAAGATCTCTTGAGATCTTTCAGTTAGAATTTAAAATTTAGATTTGGGTTTAGGTTTGTTTAAATAATTTAGATTTCCAACCTAACCACACGCCAATGTGGCATTATAAGTATTAAGATTTGGTAAAAGGATAAGAGTTCAAAACTTGGAATAAACAATTTAAGCACATAATTGTATATAATTATATATATTTTTTGTTTAAACTTTATTTATTTATTTATTTTGTTTTATTTTACTTTATTTTTTGGTATGAGTTAAATGGGTTATGGTTTATTAGATAATTGGATTATGGGTTGGAAAGGAGATCAATTAGGAATAATACTAACATTAACATAATAATAATAATAATTCTAATAATAATGTATAAAATATAATGCATAAATATACTTGTATAAAATGCAAATAAAAACATATGCACTTAATATGTATGCACCTATATTTATCAGTGTTCTAAATATTCCCGATATAACCCCGATTTGCGCTGATATTGCGTTTACGGCACCTAGCCGTAATGATTTGGCACATCCAAACCGATATAACGATTTTCACCTAAAATTGCCGATAAATCGGCATGGACCCGATATATCGGCCGCAATTTCGGCGATTTTGGACCTGATATAGCGTTTTACACTCAATTTCTAGGTTAGGTATTTGGGCAATTTGAGCGATGTGATAATGTGGCATTTGTGAAGATTCTATACTTGGATAGTGATTATGCATTTATAAGCTTAATGCAAGTTATCGAGTTAAGTATATCTTAACATATAAGTATGATGTTTATATAGCTTTATATAATTTATGCATATATTGTCTTATTGAGATGCAATTTAAGACAAGAAGATATCTATATTTACAGTCCGATTTTGACATCCAATTATTGAAAATATTCCCGATATGTCCCCGATATATCCCCATCCCCGATAAATTTTCCCAGCCGATATAGCCGCTGTGGCCGCCATTTAGAACACTGATATTTATACACCTGAACAAAATAAATTAATCAATAATAATAAGTACTCTAAATAAAATTAATAAAAGTAGAAATATAGTATTTTTAATTAGGGGATATTACAATAGAATCCAACACATATTGCAAACTATAAAACTTATTCTATAAGATAAAAACCATGTAAACATATTCTTTTGACGTTAAAGCGGTTAAACCAAAAACACAAAATATTTAACATAAAAGATAATATATAAATTTTGTGTGTGTATGAGCTTGAGCAATCCACAACTAATCTATCATTTACATTTTATCCTAAAATAAAAATCTTAAACTTATAAATCAGAGCTCAAGTCTTCTTGAAAATTCTCTTAAAAATCTTCATCTCCATCTTGACTTGATTTAAAATTGATCCATGAGCTAGACTCTTCTTTGAGTACTTGATGCGATCTTGAAGCGCGAGCTCTTGAATCAAAATGTGATAGCTTCAAAATTTGACTTCAAATCTTTTATTGAAGATAAAGACCGACTAAGATCTTTGATTGAATATCTGAAACTTAATAAAAACAAGATCATTTGTATTATAACTACATGAGTTAATTATCATCAAAACCAGTGTGATGGGCCTTTAGGCCAATACTTTTCTGGCTAGTTGGAAGCTAAAGATCTCCACCCAGCCGAACCCTTTCTCTGTAGCTTCTCACAACTATTTATAGAGAATTTAGGGATGTTCAAATTTCTCCATAATGGGGATTAATTCTCTATTATGTGGAGAAAACATGATTGTTAAATTGACCCAATTGATGGCTGTCAGTTATAGCAGAACGCGGGTCTTGAGCTGAACACAAACCTTGCTATGATGAAGAAACGCGGAGCTCACAGGCTCGCACGTTTGGTTGAAACGCGGAGCTCTTGGAACGTGGAGCTCACAGGCTCGCGTAGAAGTTGAAACGCGAAGCTTCTCAGGCTTGCGTTTGTGTTGAAATGCGAAGCTGCGCAGGCTTGCGTTTTGATGTTGAAACGCGATCTTGTGGTCCGTGTATTGAAAAGCAGCACGACCATCGCGTTTGGCACAGAACGCGACCCTTGCGTCACGTTTGTTGAAGCGCCAACATCCGCGTTTGAGTGGAAACGCAATCCTCGCGTTGACATGAGGCCCGCGTTTGAGACTTTGTCTTTAGTGATTTTTAGTCAGTTTACAATTCCATGCTCTTTCGTAGTGGTAGTACACATCACTCTGATCTTCTCGATATGGAGAGTAAACTAAATCTAATCCTTAAAGAGCTTCAAGACTTAAAACTTAAGGGGTTAGAAAATAAAAATAAAGAGAGCTCTAGAGATGACAATCGAGATAGGAGAAAGGAGAACACCATAGACATAGGGATGGCGAAGATGACATAATCCATATGATTAAGATAGATCTCACATTTGACAGTATCCTTGACTCGAGGATTTTTAGTGACTGAATGGTTGACTTGAATTACTATTTTGATTGGTATTAGTTTACTGAGGAAAGTAGGATTCAGTTTGCTAGAATAAGGCTTACAAGATCAACTAGGATTTACTGGATCTTGGTAGAGAGAGTACACGAGGAGTGGGGAAAAAGAAACTTAAGGAGAAATATCTTCTCAACTCCTATAAGCATCGTTTATTAGATAAATTGCACATTCCTTCGTCAGGGTAGCAGGTCAGTTCAGAACTACACTACCGAATTTGACGACCTAACCCTACCAAGCCATTTTTAGGTACCGTTCTGGGTTGAGGTCAGACATCCAGCGAGCAATATTCATTCACTCCCACAAAGGCATACTAGTTAGCTCAAGACAGAGATCTCTCTCTTAGGTTTTCTTCAGAGCGTAGTCATTCCTAAGGGCGGGGAGCAACCTAGCCCAAACACTCACACCACTAGAGACCCTAAGGATAAGTCTGTGATAGGTGAATCTTCTAAGAATATCAAAGGTAGTCAGTGTTTTAAGTGTCAAAGCTATGTTAACATAGCTTTGACACTTAAAACACTGACTACCTTTAGGAACTTTCAAGTTAGGAAAGCCGATGATGATGAGATCGAGACAGTAGTCTATGAACCAACTGGTAGCGTGACTGATTCTGATAATGATGATAGGGTTTCTAGCATCTAATTGGGTGTCGTTAGGTGTTTACACACAGCTGTTAGAGATGAGGACTGGTGTAGGTCTAGTGTATTCTATACCTATATTACACATGTGGAAAAGAATTATAAGTTGATGATAGACGGGGGTAGCTGTGCGGACATCATTGTCAAGACAGCTTTTGAGAAGATGAGTCTCAAGGCTGAATCACATCCCCACCATACAACATGAATTGGGTTGATAAGACTGCTCAATCTATTACTCAGCGTTGTCAGGTCTCTATTCACATGTATAGCTACAAGGATCGTGTTTGGTCTGATGTCTTAGACATAGATGCTGTACCCATTTTGTTGGGTAGGCCTTGCTTGTATGACTTGGATGTGACCATTTTGAATCGGTCTAATAATTATGAATTTAAATTTAGAGAAAAGAAGATAGTATTGAAACCTGCCAAGCTCAAGTTGAATGTGAGAAATAACAAGGAGGAAACAATCACTGATAAGAACAACAAGACACTATGTTACTTAGTGATTAGATCCCATTTATTACCTAAGTCTCCTATGAGTCTACTCCCAGATCTAGAAATTCCGTCGGCCTTCTCCCTTTTTTTTTAGGTATTTCACTCGTTGTCACAGTTAAGCCATCTGTACCACATTTGCATGAGTTGCATGATCATAATACAAGACAAATGATACTTAGCAATTATAACTATCAATCTATTGTAGAGTCTCACGAGCAGTTGCAGGAACTCGTAATAGATGACGAGGTGTTGATTAGAGTGCATCCAGAAAGATTTCTACTAGAAACTTTGAAAAGGCTCCATACTCAATACAATGGTCCATACAAAGTTTTGAAGAGGTTTGGTTCCAGCGCCTACGAGTTTGATTTTCCCTGTGATTTTGGAATCAGGCCGGTATTCAATGTCGATGACCCGACTCGTTATCGCACTTCCACGGGGCCACAGTTGTTTCATGTTCGTCCATGGCCACCAGCACTGTTGAGGAGCCCCTATGTTGAGGAGTTTGTGCAACCTTGCTCGGCTCGACTTCATTCACACCATCACCATTTGCCAGTGGCGAATTTTTCAAAGCCGGGGAGCATTGATGGGAATCACTAGTTTTTACTTTTGTTAGGTTCTTTTACTCTTTATTTTAAGTTAGGCTTATTTCTCTTTTATTTTAGTCCTATATAGGACATGACGAGAGACTTTTATTTGCATGGGCCTATAAAAGGCCAAGTGCTGGAGTTGTTTTTCAGTTCACTTGATTTGAAAATTTAAAATTTTTCATTGCAATTGTTGATTTGTGTTGAATCTCTGCATGGTGATGTGTTGAGTGGGAGAGAGATCTCCTTGATGGTGAAGCCAAAATTAATCTTATCCCCTTAAAAACCCTAATTTCTTTTCCCTCTTCCTTCTTCGCCCTTCCCGTTCTACATCAGTTTGGTACTCGTTATACATCACTTTGTTCTGATTCATATGAGTGATATTGAAGTAATGTGGCACAATTAAAACTCTTTCATGGTTTGTGTGTGGTCGTCATCAGACATGCTCATCCACGTACATCATCATATCAAGGGAAAATGTGATATTGGTGATTCTTGAGTGATAACACTGTGATACATCACAAAGGTGATTCTGCTTGCATCTTTCTAGCTTCTGTTGTAATTGAACTTAGGTCTCCATATACCATAACACCAGCTGGGCACTACTATAATAGGTATAATCATGATAAACACATTGATAGGGTTGAGGTTCTATAATGGGAAAAGCTGTCCGACTGCCCATTTTGTAAGGCAATTATTATCATAGGTATCATCATGATAAATGGACAGGTTATATAATTGGACAATCAATCCATGTTCTAATGTAGCATATTGCTTTTGAATCTATGTTACTTCTTTACTACTTGCTATTGCAGTTTCACTAATGTGAACATGTTATTCTGTCATTGGTTTGTAAGATGGCAAGAAGCGCAGAAGGCGTTCCGTGCCTTTAACTATGTACAAGAGGAGGAGGAGAATATTGCCGTATGCTCCAAGTGCAGATCCCCAGCGAAGACTTGAACAGATGGGTACTCTTGCAACTGCATTAACAGCATTGCATATGGAATTCAGTAATGATTTAACTTACATGCCTGGAATGGCTCCTAAGTCTGCTAACCAAGCAAAGTTAGAGAAGGGTGGAATGCAGGTTATTATTTTGGCCTAGTTTTATGTTTTAACTCTTTGTCTCCGTATCCCATGTAACCTAATTTTGTATTTGCTTTCTGTTAGGTCCTCGCTAGAGAAGATAAAGAAACATTAGAGCTTTGCAGAACCATGTACAAAAGAGGAGAATGTCCTCCTCTTGTAGTAGTTTTTGATTCTCTTGAAGGGTATTTTACATTGACTAATTGTTGGTAACAGTTTCTATGGATGAGAATAAAATATTAATTCGGTTAGTGCAGTTTTACGGTACAGGCTGATGATCACATAAAGGACATGACCTTCATCACTGAGTACACTGGTGATGTTGATTACTTAAGAAAACGGGAACATGACGATTGTGACAGTATGATGACCCTTCTTCTAACAAAAACTCATCAAAGAATCTAGTAATCTGTCCGGATAAACGTGGAAACATCGCCCGCTTCATCAATGGAATTAACAACCACTCACTGTAAGCGCACATTTGATTTCTGTTACTACTACAAGATTTACTGTGTTTGTTATTCAATTATCATTACTGTCCGAGTATTGCCCTTTTCATTTGCCACATTCCTACAAATTTTCTGCATTCACCTGTCTTAAGCAGGGTCATAAAATTCAAATCTTTCTTTTCTGATGAAATTACATGTGGGATCTTTTAATATTGACCAGTACTAAAATAAAAATCTGAAACTTAGTTGTGCTTGAACCACCCCTTTTTGTTGCAGGGAGGGTAGGAAGAAGCAGAACCTAAAATGTGTCAGGTATAATGTTGATGGAGAATGTCGGGTTTTACTGGTTACTTGTCGTGATATATCTCCTGGGGAGAGGCTATATTATGATTACAACGGATATGAGCAGGAATACCCTACTGAGCATTTTGTTTGAGATTCTCAGAAGCCACAGTCGCACCTTTATCTAACTGGTATTTGGAAAGTGTGAACCTGGACCTGAGGGGGGTCAATTTTGGCATAGGTTTTTATTGGTTCTTTATCAGCAAAGCCCTCTAATTTTGTTGTCTCCTGTGTTTAATTTTTAACTGATGTAATTTCGACCCGTCTAATTCGAGTGATGGGTCAGCATAGCAGCATTTAGTTTAGTGAAGAGATTCTTCATTTATAAAAAGAAATTCTTAAATGTATTTAGCCCTGAAACATTGATGTCAGTTTTACAAAGATGTTTTTATCACTTGCCTCGGCCTTAACTTTTTGTTCCTCATCAAGTTTCCAATTGTTATTTCACTTATTTTGGTGGGTTTTCTGAGTTACAATATTCTAATTCATGAGTACTTGTTTTTTGGTACTGACCGAATCCTTGAATATTTATTTGAGATTTAAATGTCTGTGGGGCATTTATTGTTTGTTGACAACATATTGCCTACCTTTGTTGACTACATATTTCATCTTTAGGAAGTCCAGTCTGTAGTCCCTGCAGTTCAAGTCCACAGAGGCTGTAGAGGGTACTGCAGATTTGAGAGTTTGATGGCACCCCCTTGCTATTGTTATCTGTTCACAGGCTACATGGCTCAAAGGTTTAAGAATGCTTGATTGACTGTCTGACCCTAACCAGTATGTGCAAGAGCTTAAAGTGTAACTGTTTCAGTTTTTAATCACTAAATTATCGTAATCATCTTCAATTATCCTTAACCATCACAAGAATTAAACTCTCATATCTTCATAATTTTGACAGCATCTCCTCTGTATATGCTACTATGTCCTGATATACAATATTATTATGAAACTAAGAGAAATTTTAGAGGAATGGAAGGAAAAGTCAAGAGAAATTGTTCTCAAACTTGTGTGTATTTTAGTCTTCTTTGTAGCCTTTATTTATAGACACGTAGAAGCATAGATTATAAGGAGGAAGATGGAGAGGCTACCCACTATCTCATGCATTCACAATATGTATTTATATGGGAGAAGGTGAAGATGTCACCCACTAACTCATGCATTCATAACATGTTTTTATAAGGAAGAATGTGAAAAGGTATGATGGTCATCTACTATTTTATGTATTTACAACACTCCCCTTGGATATCCACCATCCATGAATATGCCTCGTTAAAAATCTCGCTAGTAAAACCCAGTGGGACAAAATTGAAATCACCAGGGTGGGGGGTTGAATAGGTGACTAGCTAATCTAATGATGAATTAATACGGAATTAAAACTATTAAGCTAAATACACTAAGTATAACACAAGAGTGTAGCCACCAGGTAAAGGGCTCTGGACTATCTCCTCAAGATTCCTCTAGATAAGAGTTGAGGTGTCGCTATGGCTCTCTTGGTTGAATACAAGTGTGAGCAAACAATCCCCAAGCATATATCAATAAAAGCACAAGTATATCAAGCAAGTAATGAATATGAACAATAAGAGCATGCAAGATATAAACACAATTGAGAAATAGAGAGAGCAATCGCAAACACGGGAGATTTGTTTCGAGGTTCAAGCACCCTTACTCTATGTCCCCGCCTTCAACACTATGAAGGATTTCCGCTAGAATCGATCCCACCAGATCACTTTGTGCCGCAACACCTACAAGCGAGTTCGCACTAGAACTCTTTTGGACTCACTAATCCCTCTCTTGTTCCCGCAAGAACAACACACACAAGCACACTAGCTTGCCGAGGCCACACCTCTACACCGAGCTCCCATAAGAACTCGAAACAATATGAACCCGTAAGTTCGCCTCCACAAATACAAGATGAAACACTTTGGTGATCTCAACACTTTGATCACCTAAAAACTCTCTCACAACAAAGATCCCTATAGGATTGATATAGCAATGGATAGCTCAAGTATGTATGAGAAAAACTTGGATAGAATTTGTGGTGAAAAACTCAAGAAATCTCTTTTTCAAAACACTCTTGAAAAACTCTCCTTTTGATATGGAAGTATTTAGCACTAAAATAAGTGAAGGTAAACACTTAGAAAGGTAGGAAAAACTAGCTTGAAAACTCACTTCAAATCTTGTAGAAAGCAGCCCAAAACAACCCCAATTTATAGGCATAAAAAATATAGCCGGTGAGGTCTAGCTCAGCAGGATTCCCTGCTGTCGGTCGATTGGCCGGTCGACCACCAACTGTCGGATTTTTAACCGTTGTGCCACCGGTCGACCGCCTGCTCGATCGAGGCCTGGATACAGAGAGCAGAAGCTCTCTGCCGGTCGACCGGCCGGTCGACCGAGGCCAGATCCAGAGAGCAGAGCTCTCTGGCGGTCGACCGGGTCGGTCGACCGGCTCACCAGCCAAAGTGGTTGTGCACGTCTGTGCACATCGGTCGATCGGAAGAAGGCCAGATCACAAATTTTTAGGGATTAAAACATGATCTTTTTACGTTCAATAAAATGTCATAAATTCTCATAAATTCTACAAAAATAAGTTCATTGATATACTTTGATATACAAATATGTTTGAGTAAAAATCAAAACATGTTACAAATATTTTAAACTATTTTTGTGATATAGAAATTTGGGCTTAAATAAAAATCTGTATTTTCTAAAAACTATCTCCAAATTGAAAAACGATTTTTTCAAAACTTCTCCAAATATAAAAACAAGATATTTTAAATACTTTTGAAGTTTAGTGTGTATGGATATGATCCACTACACATATATGATGAAATATCTATTTTTTTGACATTAAGCTCTAAAATAAGTTTTGATATAAACACATGTATATTTTGAAGCTTAAAAAAAAAAAAAACCAAACTGGTATTTTTCAAAATAAGAACTTTCATGAAAACATATAAATTTTGTGTGTGAGTGTATATGAACTTGAGCAATCCACCAACTAATCTATCATTTACATTTTATCTAAAAACAAAATCTTGACACTTACAAATATGACACAAGTCTTCTTGGAAATCTTCTCTTAAAAGTCTTCTTCTCCTTCTTGACTTGGTCCAAACCTTGATCCAATGAGTTAGACTACTCTTGAGTACTTGATGCGATCTTGATGCACGAGCTCTTGAAACAATATATGCTAGCTCTAAAATTTGACTTTAAATCCTTTGTTGAAGCTAAACACCAACTAAGATATTGATCAAATATCTGAGGCTAATTAAATACAAGATCATTAGTACTATAACTATATGAGTTAATCATCATCAAAACTAGAGCGATGGGCCTTCGGGCCAACAATCTCCCCCTTTTTGATGATGACAAAACTCATGAAGTTATATATGCATGGATTAAAGATAAGCTTTATAGAAGTTCCCCTTTAACTCATGCATACCAATAAACAATAAGATGTTCAATAAAGTGCATTAAACTAAACAAATATATAAATGCATAAACAAGGAGATAAACATGCATAAAGCAAAAATCCTTCTCCTCCTTTTTGTTATAAAACAAGAAAATGAAATAAACGCCATCAAATATTTCTCCCCCCTTTTTGTCAATAAACATGCATATAAAACATGCATATATAAATCATGCATATATAAATCAAATACTTTTCCCTTTTTGTCAAATCATCAACAAAGAGGCGAAAACAAATCAAATAATAAGGATATATATATGCGATATACATTCATGAAGAAGAGAGACGTGAAGTTAGCTCCCCCTGCATACATGCATTACATGAAGAAGGGATGACAAAACCCTAATTCTCATAAAGCATAATATACAATGTATAAGTGGAGATGTTAAGCTTCCCCTATACACGTGTACACATAAATAAGAGATATCAAACTCCTCAATATAAGATACACTCAACATGAATCTGTATATAGAATAGATATTAAGCTCCCCTTGCATATAAACAATTTATATCAAAAATTTTGAAATTACTTAAGTCAACAAAACAAGTTTTGAGATACCACTGGTAAATAAACAAAATTTTAAGATTCCAATGAAAGTAAAACATTTTGTATTTTTGATACCAATTGAAATATGTAGTAAATTTGATACCAAATAAAATGTCAATTGAAATATCAATTGAAAACTATGCATAAGCTTATAAAGATACCATATTTTTAATTTTAAGTCAAGCTTAGCATAAACATAATTTGTGCTTTAAACATGTAATGGATATTGTAAATTAAGCACAATCGAAACATATATATATATATATATATATATATATATATATATATATATATATATATATCTATATATATATATATATATATATATATATATGTATGTATGTATGTATGTATGTATGTATGTATGTATGTATATATGGGGTTACTGTACCTCAGCCGACGGCTGAGAGAGTTTCTCAGCCGGCGGTGACGTGGCTGAATATATGCCACATATCGGTCACAGAGTGTAGGCGTCAAAAAAAATCAAAAAAATCCCGCCTAAAGAATCGTGAATCAAATTGACGAAAATAACCCTTTTTTTACTTCTAAACTAGCATAAACTCATCCACTACCAAAATTTACCTAAAAAATTTGTAATTTACAGAGAATTTTCAGTTGAATATATCTACAGTTATAAAATTCCTAATTCTACTACATCGAAAATATAATAGAAAAAATTTGGATCAAGATAATGTGAAATAAACAACATTGAAAAGTAAAAAACATGTTTGAAACATAAAAAAAACTGTTGTTTTTTATTTAATTTTTTATTATTTTATTTCGTGTTATTTTCAACTCATATAGGTTTAATAAAAGAAACTGAAATGAATAGAAAAATGAAATTTAATGTGGGGCAACCGTATATTGATTTTTCTATTACAAATGTACAGTGTAAAAAAATAATGAAATACGATGGTTAATTATTTCGCATTCCTTATCCACAAAAAATTCATAACAGACGAAACATGATATCCTTCAGCACTCCGACGACAGACGCTGTCTTTTTTCACATGCCTTATGTAACAGAATTCTGACAGTTTTACAAAGTCTGCGATCATAGTCGCACTCATAGTATAATAAAACTTTCGAACATTGCGACCATGGTCGCAGACATAATATAATATAACTTTCAATTTTATATGACGACTGCGACACTAGTCGCAGTCATAGTATAACAAAACTTTCTATCACTATGACCATGGTCGCAGACTTAATATAATATAACCTTCAATTTTATATCACGTCTGCGACCCTAGTCGCATTCCTTATTCGCATAAAAATAACAGACAAAACATGCTATCGTTCAGCACTGCGACCTCGTTCAGCACTGCGACCACAGTCGCTATCTTTTTTCGCATGCCTTATGTAACAGATTTTTGATAATTTTACAAAGTAGATTAGCCATGCGACCCTGAGATCAGTCCGCGTATATCACATCTTATAAAATACTATATTAATTAGTCTGAATTAAATGAAGTAATTAATATTCTATATACCGTGATACAACAACAGTCTTGAAAAAAGAGATGCACTATTATTAATCTCGATAAAGGAAAGATGTGCACCATACGTAATCTAAAGATATAGGAAAAACATTCTATAAAAAGTTAATTTGTACTTCATGTAGTAAACCTCTGGAAAAAAGGAACTCTTCGGATTCTCCCGCCATAACTCTTCAATTAAATATTTAATTTTTTTACCACTTCTTCCAATACTTAACCGTCACTTATAACAATTATTATTACTATTCATGTTCTTTCACATTATTGACCTTTTTATAGTTCTTGTAACTAATATATTATCTCATATCTAAAAACTATATTTTTGCTCTTCCTTTTCAATTTGATTTCAAAAACTTCCAGAAAACAATTCATTCTTGAATCATGTCTTCCCCATCTTCTTCCTCTGAACACTCAGATTTCAACTTCAATCATTCACCCACCGGTCCTCTTTCTTCAGGGTATTCTAGTGAATCTAACACCAGTCTGGACTTCACTCCTTTTGTCTATCTCACTACATCAAATAATATTTTATCTGATCCTCCTCTTCATGAGGATGATGAAGTTTTCATGGGGCTTAGTGAGGAGGAAATTATTCCTCTACCACTTGACAGAGACATGCTTGATGAAAGCGTCCTCTGATGCTCGAGGCTCGCTTTCTTTGAGCATATCTTTAACAGGTGCTTCTCGATACGGATCGGACGAAGAGCTTGATAGAGACGTCCATTCTGGGAGTTTATCGATGAACCAAAAAACCCTCAAAAAGAGGAAGATGATGAGGAAATAAGTGATGAACAGGAAGACGAAGAGAATGAAGATGACGAATCTGCTTATGATGGTGATGACGACGAGGATTAGGATTTCCTGATCTTCTAATATTCAACATTATTTTGTCTTCTTTTAAGAGCTTTTAATGCCCTTTTTTTGTAAGGTCTCTTTCTGACCATATTATGTTATAAATAAAATTTACTTCTATCTGTAAAATAATCTTTCATATTTTTAAAATACATATAAAGTATACCGTATAGTTATTATTTCTGCATATTATCTGCGATAATGGTCGTAGTACTCATATAATAATTACATATGAAACTACGACCACGGTCGCTGTCCAGTCATAAACAGTTTGATCGTTTTGCATTCAATAAAGTTAAAAATAGCTACCATGGTCGCAGTCCAAAATTAAACTATATAAACAGATAATACTGCGAACATGATCGCAATCCTCTCAAATCAGTATATTTCACTATATATCACAAATTAGAAAAACTGCGACTGCTGTCGTTAAACACTGCGACCATAGTCGCAGTCCTACTTCGCATGCAATAAGTAAAAAAATTCGTAGTTTATAGGCGGCTGAGACAACAGTCACAGTGACGAACAAATATATAAAATAATACGTAAACTGCGATTATAGTATCAGTTCTTAGTCACCGTTATTACATTTAACCTAGCAAAAAAAAACGTCCACGACATGCTCTCGTTAAGCATTGCGATCATAGTCGCAGTACTTGTCCGCATTCAATATGTAAAAAAAATAATAATAATTTATACATTACATGCAAAAAAAGTAAACTGCGACTATATTCAAAATCAGTAAAATTCTTACAGATCATATCATAAAAAATCTACAAATTAAATAATTGTCGACTGCGATAAAGGCCGCTTTTAAAACTATTGAGAAATTAATTTATTGACCACTACGACCTTAGGCGCATTCCTAAAATATATAATATCTGCGTAAAAAAATTTAAAACTGTTGAGAAATTATTTTATTGACAAGTACAAGCTTAGGCGCATTCCTAAAATATATAATATCTACGTAAACAAAAAAAAATTAATAAAGAAGCATCAAATTAGTTTCGTGATTTGATGAAGTTGGTCGCAGTTATAAAAGATAATTGTGACAATATTGACTAACGTCAGAAATATAAAAAAATAATAAACTATACAGATCCACTATCTTTTACCGCAGGGGCATTTAGTAATTTCAACTGTTTCAGTAGGCGGGGCGTCCTTTCTAATGTGGCTAATAATGTGCCACGTCACCGCAGGCTGAGAGGGTCTCTCAGCCGTCAGCTGATATACATTTTTCTCTATATATATGTATGAAAAGGAAAATACCAATTGAAATTGATATTATTTGAGATTTTGAGACATACATATATAGAAAATAAATATGAGTATACAAAAAATAGAATTCCATGAAGAACATGTGTATAACTCATACCTATCCACCCTATTCATGCACATGTTAAAAGATTTTCAATAAGTCACACAAGGCATGGTCGACCATCCATCCGCCCTTAAAGAGCAGAAGTTTTCAAAAATAAGATTTGAAAATAGTTGTATTTTGAAAATACTACCAAATGAAGAATAAATAATTAGTTAAAGTAGTTTTTGAAAAACTAGTGAAAGATCCTTCAAATAAGAAACCAAATCATATATATCTTATGAAGCATGTTAAAAACATAAGAGATGACACTCGAAATCTATAAAGTTCAAAAATTCTCATGAAAACAATGTCATGAGTAAACAAATGAAGTGTGAGTGCACAAGAATCATGTAAATAGCATTTTCATAAAAATGATCAATAAAGCTCAAAAGAAACATGAATATCTTTTATCAAAAGCATAAAAATGTATTTTTCATTAAAATCAAACTTCAAAGGTATATGTATGTTTTATTCAAAACTAAAAATACACATACATATCCTAAACACAAAAGAGTCTATAATATAATTTGCATGAAGGCAAGAGACTCAAGGGTATACATGTATATCTATTAGTTTTAGACAAGAATAACATATACATGAAGCAAAACCTGCATAAGAATAGGGAAAACAAGTATAAATGAAATAATTATCAAAACTAGGTCATACATGTACATGTAATTAGTACAACTGAGCAATGAAGGTCAAACATATAAGAATCAATTGTTGCTCACTACTTGTACAAGTATAGACACAAGTTTTAATGAAAGGTACATCTAGACTAATATTCACCACATGAAGCACAAAAACAAAACATGCTAAAAATATTATCTATGTAAAAACATGTAAACTAAAATAGGAGTTTAGAGATAGTTACCAAACTATGTGCACTAATCTCCAAGTCTCCAAAACATAATGGTCCTCTCACCAAACTTCCTTGATAGCGATGCATCAATTTGGTGTGTCCATTTAGCTCATCATGCATTTACCACCAAGGCACCAATTCTCTCACGTCATTGAGAGCCCACACCTACATCAAACACAAGATGTGGGGATTTTGGTACCCATTTTTTTTTGGGTCCAAGGGGGTTAGCATTATTCGGAACCCAAACATTTTTATTAGCAAAATTGATATGATTTATCTTATCAAAACAAAACTTTGTTAAATGGCCTTTGCAGCCGCAATGTGTACATTTGTACACTCTAGTATGCACATGAGAATGAGTGTGATCATGATGTGCAAAGTGTGCATATGTATGTCGTGGGTAATGTGCATGAACATATGGAGCTTGTTTCCTTTGAAACAAGGTTTCTAATATATTATGATTAAATGCACAATTACTCAAAGTTGACCTCAAACAATTTATTCTATTTTTAAAAAATTGAATCTCATTTTTATCAATAGTGGCATGAAGAGCATGACAAGTATGAGAATCAACAACCTTTTTCTTTTTAGAATTATTTTCTTTTACTTTTGAAACAATTTATCTTTTTAAAGAGTTGTTTTCTTCCAAAGCAATTACCTTTTCTTTTCCACCAAGTTGATTTTATTTTTTAAAGAATTATTTCCTTCACAAAGATCATTTAATTTAGAAAATAAGGAAATATTCTCCTTTTTCAAAGATTCATTATCTTTAGAAATGTTTTCCAATTTATTTTGAAAAGAATCTTTTTCTTTTTGAATGGACTCATATTTATTTTTTCAATCTTTTATGGTCCTTTTTAAGCAAATCATATTTTTCAAGAAGTTGTTGACAAAATGAAGCAAGATCATCATATGACATGTCAACATCCTCATCAAGTTCGGATTTGGAGTTTAACTCAAGGGGTTATCCCTTTGGATCATGTAGCACAAGTTGGAAGCATCACTTCCATCATCCGAGTCGCTCCCCGCATAGTATTGCTCTTGTTCGGCAAGGGAGACTATAGTGTTCCATACTACAAAAGCCAAATCAAATTAGCAACCCTAAATTAATATTCAGCATTTAGGGTACTCTTTAAAGCATGAAGGGTTTTGCATTAGCCTCAAGGTTTTAGCCATTTAAACAATATGAATCTTTAATAGTGGTAAAATAAATATGAATACCTAGGGCTTTGAGGTATATAGACATCTTAAGTTTGGATGTTAAGAATATAAAATATGGGAGGTGACATAAAATCCATGTGTGTGTGTACAAATATTGTGATGAGCTAAAAATGAGGATCTTTAACTCTAGGTTGTTAGACCCAAATCAAGAGCACCAAGCTCTGATACCAATTGAAATCACCTAGAGGGGGCGGGGGTGAATAGGTGACTAGCTAATATAATGATGAATTAATGCGAAATTAAAACTATTAAGCTAAACACACCAAGTATAACACAAGAGTGTAGCCGAATTTCCGGTGAAGAGCTCTGGACTATCTTCTCAAGATTCCTCTAGATAAGAGTTGAGGTGCCGCTATGATTCTCTTGGTTGAATACAAGTGTGAGCAAACAATCCCCAAGCATATATCAATATAAGCACAAGTATATCAAACAAGTAATGAATATGAACAATAAGAGCATGGAAAATATAAATACAAGTGAGAGATAAAGAGAGAGCACTCGCAAACACGGGAGATTTGTTTCGAGGTTCGAGCACCCTTACTCTACGTTCCCGCTTTCAACACTATGAAGGATTTCCACTAGAATCGATCCCACCGGATCACTTGATGCCGCAACACCTACAAGCGAGTTCACACTAGAACTCCTTTAGACTCACTAGTCTCTCTCTCTTGTTCCCGCAAGAACAACACACGCAAGCACAGTAGCTTGCCGAGGCCGCACCTCTACACCGAGCTCCCACAAGAACTCGAAACAATACGAACCCACAAGTTCGCCTCCACAAATACAAGATGAAACTCTTTGGTGATCTCAACACTTTGCTCACCTAAAAACTCTCTCGCAACAAAGATCCCTATAGGATTGATATAGCAATGAATACCTCAAGTATGTGTGAGAAAAACTTGGATAGAATTTGTGGTGAAAAACTCAAGAAATCTCTTTTTCAAAACACTCTTGAAAATCTCTCCTTTTGATATGGAAGTATTTAGCACTAAAATAAATGAAGGTAAACACTTAGAAAGGTAGGAAAAACTAGCTTGAAAACCCACTTCAAATCTTGTAGAAAGCAGCCCAAAACAGCCCCAATTTATAGGCATAAAAAATATAGCCGTTGAGGTCTAGCTCAACAGGATTCTCTACTGTCGGTCGACTGGCCGGTCGACCGCCAATGTCGGATTTCTGACCGTTGTGCCACCGGTCGACCGCCCGCTCGATTGAGGCCTGGATACAGAGAGCAGAAGCTCTCTGCCGGTCGACCGCCCGGTCGACCGGGGCTAGATCCAGAGAGCAGAGCTCTCTAGCGGTCGACCGGGTCGGTCGACCGGCCCACCAGCCAAAGTGGTTGTGCACGTTTGTGCACATCGGTCGACTGGTCCGGTCGACCGGAAGAAGGCCAGATAACAAATTTTTAGGGATTAAAACATGATCTTTTTACCTTCAATAAAATGCCATAAATTCTCATAAATTCTACAAAAATAAGTTCATTGATATACTTTGATATACAAATATGTTTGAGTAAAAATCAAAACATGTTACAAATATTTTGAACTATTTTTGTGATATAGAAATTTTGGCTTAAATAGAAATCTGTATTTTCCAAAAACTATCTCCAAATTGAAAAACGATTTTTCCAAAACTTCTCCAAATACAAAAACAAGATATTTTAAATACTTTTGAAGTTTAGTGTGTATGGATATGATCCACTACACATATATGATGAAATATCTATTTTTTGAAATTAAGCTCTAAAATAATTTTTGAAGCTTAAAAAAAAAAAACCAAACTGGTATTTTTCAAAATAAAAACTCTTTTATGAAAACACATAAATCTTGTGTGTGAGTGTATATGAACTTGAGCAATCCACCAACTAATCTATCCTTTACATTTTATCTAAAAACAAAATCTTGACACTTACAAACATGACACAAGTGTTCTTGGAAATCTTCTCTTAAAAGTTTTCTTCTTCTTCTTGACTTGGTCCAAACCTTGATCCAATGAGCTAGACTCCTCTTGAGTACTTGATGCGATCTTGATGCGCGAGCTCTTGAAACAATATATGCTAGCTCTAAAATTTGACTTTAAATCCTTTATTGAAGCTAAACACCAACTAAGATCTTGATCAAATATCTGAGGCTAATTAAACACAAGATCATTAGTACTATAACTACATGAGTTAATCATCATCAAAACTAGAGCGATGGGCCTTCGGGCCAACAATCTCTCCCTTTTTGATGATGACAAAACTCATGAAATTATATATGCATGGATTAAAGATAAGCTTCATAGAAGGTCTCCTTTAACTCATGCATACCAATAAACAATAAGATGTTCAATAAAGTACATTAAACTAAACAAATATATAAATGCATAAACAAGGAGATAAACATGCATAAAGCAAAAATCCTTCTCCTCCTTTTTGTTATAAAACAAGAAAATGAAATAAACGCCATCAAATATTTCTCCCCCCTTTTCGTCAATAAACATGCATATAAAACATGCATATATAAATCATGCATATATAAATCAAATACCTCTCCCCCTTTTTGTCAAATCATCAACAAAGGGGCGAAAACAAATCAAACAATAAGGATATATATATGCGATATACATTAATGAAGAAGAGAGACGTGAAGTTAGCTCCCCCTGCATACACGCATTACATGAAGAAGGGATGACAAAACCCTAACTCTCATAAAGCATAATATACAATGTATAAGTGGAGATGTTAAACTTTCCCTACACACGTGTACACATAAAGAAGAGATATCAAACACCTCAATATAAGATACACTCAACATGAATCTATATATAGAAGAGATGTTAAGCTCCCCTTGCATATAAGCAATTCATATCAAAAATTTTGAAATCACTTAAGTCAACAAAACAAGTTTGAGATACCACTGGTAAATAAACAAAAATTTAAGATTCCAATGAAAGTAAAACGTTTTGTATTTTTGATACCAATTGATATATGTAGTAAATTTTGATACCAAATAAAATGTTAATTGAAATACCAATTGAAAACTATGCATAAGCTTATAAAGATACCAATTTATTTTTAATTTTAAGCCAAGCTTAGCATAAACATAATTTGTGTTTTAAACATGTAATAGATATTGTAAATTAAGCACAATCAAACACACACACACACACGCACACACATATATATATGAAAAGAAAAATACCAATTGAAATTGATATTATTTGAGATTTTGAGACATACATATATAGAAAATAAATATGAGTATACAAAAATAGAATTCCATGAAGAACATGTGTATAACTCATACCTATCCACCCTATTCATGCACATGTTAAAAAGATTTTCAATAAGTCACACAAGGCATGGTCGCCCATCCATCCGCCCTTAAAGAGTAGAAGTTTTCAAAAATATGATTTGAAAATAGTTGTATTTTGAAAAACACTACCAAATGAAGAATAAATAATTAGTTAAAGTAATTTTTGAAAAACTAGTGAAAGATCCTTCAAACAAGAAACCAAATCATATATATCTTATGAAGCATGCTAAAAACATAAGAGATGACACTCGAAATCTATAAAGTTCAAAAATTCTCATGAAAACAATGTCATGAGTAAACAAATGAAGTGTGAGTGCACAATAATCATGTAAATAGCATTTTCATGAAAATGATCAATAAAGCTCAAAAGAAACATGAATATCTTTTATCAAAAGCATAAAAATGTATTTTTCATTAAAATCAAACTTCAAAGGTATATGTATGTTTTATCCAAAACTAAAATATACATACATATCCTAAACATAAAAGTGTCTATAATATAATTTGCATGAAGGTAAGAGACTCAAGGGTATACATGTATATCTATTAGTTTTAGACAAGAATAACATATACATGAAGCAAAACATGCATAAGAATAGGAAAAACAAGTATAAATGAAATAATTATCAAAACTAGGTCATACATGTACATGTAATGAGTACAACTGAGCAATGAAGGTCAAACATATAAGAATCCATTGTTGCTCACTACTTGTACAAGTATAGACACAGGTTTTAATGAAAGGTACATCTAGACTAATATTCACCACATGAAGCACAAAAACAAAACATGCTAAAAATATTATCTATGTAAAAACATGTAAACTAAAATAGGAGTTTAGAGATAGTTACCAAACCATGTGCACTAATCTCTAAGTCTCCAAAACATAATGGTCCTCCCACCAAACTTCCTTGATAGCGATGCATCAATTTGGTGTGTCCATTTAGCTCATCATGCATTTACCACCAAGGCACCAATTCTCTCACGTCATGTGAGAGCCCACACCTACATCAAACACAAGAGGTGGAGATTTTGGTACCCATTTTCTTTTGGGTCCACGGGGGTTAGCATTATTCGGAACCCAAACATTTTTATTAGCAAAATTGATATGATTTATCTTATCAAAACAAAACTTTGCTAAATGGCCTTTGCAGCCGCAATGTGTACATTTGTACACTCTAATATGCACATGAAAATGAGTGTGATCATGATGTGCAAAGTGTGCATATGTATGTCGTGGGTGATGTGCATGAACATGCGGAGCTTGTTTCCTTTGAAACAAGGTTTCCAATCTATTATGATTAAATGCACAATTGCTCAAAGTTGACCTCAAACAATTTATTCTATTTTTCAAAAGTTGAATCTCATTTTTATCAATAGTGGCATGAAGAGCATGACAAGTATGAGAATCAACAACCTTTTTTTTAGAATTATTTTCTTTGTCTTTTGAAACAATTTATCTTTTTAAAGAGTTGTTTTCTTCCAAAGCAATTACCTTTTCTTTTTCACCAGTTGATTTTATTTTTTAAAGAATTATTTCCTTCACAAAGATCATTTAATTTAGAAAATAGGGAAATATTCTCCTTTTTCCAAAGATTCATTATCTTTAGAAATGTTTTCCAATTTATTTTGAAAAGAATCTTTTTCTTTTTGAATGGACTCATATTTATTTTTCAATCTTTTATGGTCCTTTTTAAGCAAATCATATTTTTCAAGAAGTTGTTGACAAAATGAAGCAAGATCATCATATGACATGTCAACATCCTCATCAAGCTCGGATTTGGAGTTTACCTCAAGGGGGTTATCCCCTTGGATCATGTAGCACAAGTTAGAAGTATCACTTCCATCATCTGAGTCGCTCCCCGCATAGTATTGCTCTTGTTCGGCAAGGGAGACTATAGTGTTCCATGTTACAAAAGCCGAATCAAAATTAGCAACCCTACATTAATATTCATCATTTAGGGTACTCTTTAAAGCATGAAGGGTTTTGCATTAGCCTCAAGGTTTTTGCCATTTAAACAATATGATTCTTTAATAGTGACAAAATAAACATGAATACGTAGGGTTTTGAGGTACATAGACATCTTAACTTTCCAAGTTTGGATGTTAAGAATATCAAATATGGGAGGTGACATAAAATCCATGTGTGTCTGTACAAATATTGTGATTAGCTAAAAATGAGGATCTTTAACTCTAGGTTGTTAGACCCAAATCAAGAGCACCAAGCTCTGATACCAATTGAAATCACTTAGAGGGGGGTGAATAGGTGACTAGCTAATATAATGATGAATTAATTCAGAATTAAAACTATTAAGCTAAACACACCAAGTATAACACAAGAGTGTAGCCGAATTTCTAGTGAAGAGCTCTGGACTATCTTCTCAAGATTCCTCTAGATAAGAGTTGAGGTGCCTCTATGGCTCTCTTGGTTGAAATACAAGTGTGAGCAAACAATTCCCAAGCATATATCAATATAAGCACAAGTATATCAAGCAAGTAATGAATATGAACAATAAGAGCATGCAAAATATAAACACAAGTGAGAAATAAAGAGAGAGCAATCACAAACACGGGAGATTTGTTTCGAGGTTCGAGCACCCTTACTCTACGTTCCTGCCTTCAACACTATGAAGGATTTTCACTAGAATCGATCCCACCGGATCACTCGGTGCCGCAACACCTACAAGTGAGTTCACACTAGAACTCCTTTGGACTCGCTAGTCTCTCTCTCTTGTTCCCGCAAGAACAACACACGCAAGCACACTAGCTTGCCGAGGCCGCACCTCTATACCGAGCTTCCACAAGAACTCGAAACAATACAAACCCACAAGTTCACCTCCACAAATACAAGATGAAACACTTTGGTGATCTCAACACTTTGATCACCTAAAAACTCTCTCACAACAAAGATCCCTATAGGATTGATATAGCAATGGATAGCTCAAGTATGTGTGAGAAAAACTTGGATAGAATTTGTGGTGAAAAACTCAAGAAATCTCTTTTTCAAAACACTCTTGAAAAACTCTCCTTTTGATATGGAAGTATTTGGCTCTAAAACAAGTGGAGATAAACACTTAGAAAGGTAGGAAAAACTAGCTTGAAAAGCCCACTTCAAATCTTACAGAAAACAGCCCAAAACAGCCCCAATTTATAGGCCTCAACAATATAGCCGTTGGGGTCCAACTCAGCAGGATTCCCTGCTATCGGTCGACCTGCCGGTCGACCGCCAACTGTCAGATTTCTGACCGTTGTGCCACCGGTCGACCGCTCGCTCGACCGAGGCCTTGATACAGAGAGCAGAAGCTCTCTGCCGGTCGACCGCCCGGTCGACCGAGGCCAGATCCAGAGAGCAGAGCTCTCTGGTGGTCGATCGTGTCGGTCGATCGGCCCATCAGCCAAAGCGGCTGTGCACGTTTGTGCACATCGGTCGATCGGTCCGATCGACCGACTTCTGTCTCGGTCGACCGGAAGAACGCCATATCACAAATTTTTAGGGATTAAAACATGATCTTTTTACCTTCAATAAAATCCCATAAATTCTCATAAATTCTAGAAAAATAAGTTCATTGATATACTTTGATATACAAACATGTTGAGTAAAAATCATAACATGTTACAAATATTTTGAACTATTTTTGTGATATAGAAATTTTGGCTTAAATAGAAATCTGTATTTTCCAAAAACTATCTCCAAATTGAAAAACGATTTTTTTCAAAACTTCTCCAAATACAAAAACAAGATATTTTAAATATTTTCGAAGCTTAGTGTGTATGGATATGATCCACTACACATATATGATGAAATTCTATGTTTTTGACATTAAGCTCTAAAATAAGTTTTGATATAAAACACATGTATATTTTGAAGCTTAAAAAAAAAAAAACCAAACTGGTATTTTTCAAAACAAAAACTCTTTTATGAAAACACATATAAATCTTGTGTGTGAGTGTATATGAACTTGAGCAATCCACCAACTAATCTATTCTTTACATTTTATCTAAAAACAAAATCTTAACACTTACAAACATGACACAAGTCTTCTTGGAAATCTTCTCTTGAAAGTCTTCTTCTCCTTCTTGACTTGGTCCAAACCTTGATCTAATGAGTTAGACTCCTCTTATGTACTTGATGCGATATTGATGCGCGAGCTTTTGAATCAACATGTGCTAGCTCCAAAACTTGACTTTAAATCCTTTGTTGAAGCTAAACACCAACTAAGATCTTGATCAAATATCTAAGACTAATTAAATTCAAGATCATTAGTACTATAACTATATGAGTTAATCATCATCAAAACTAGAGCGACGGGCCTTCGGGCCAACAGAAACCTGGACTAAAGAAAAAAGAGTACATATTCATATGTACCTGGTGAGCGTGCGACACTGCCTCGTTAAAACCTTGCCAAGAAAAACTCAGTGGGATAAAAACTTGGACGAGAAAAAAGAGTACAGTCTGTAAACCTACTGATGACATGCTCTCCCTGATGAGATAAATTCTACTTTCATCATATAACATCTATGAGGCGACACATTTCAATTTTATATACCAGCTTCTTGAATGTTGATGTCGACATCACTTTTGTGAATAAATTTGGTCAGATTATCACTTGACTTGACCATATTTGCTGTATATCGATATTGTCTTTTTTATAAAGCTCATGTGTGTAGAAGAACTTCAGTGATATGTGTTTGACACCATTCTAGTGCCTCTGAGTTGGGATCATTGAACTTCGGATTCATCATGAAATTTAATTTTATTGCCCTTATTTTGTAAAATATAATTCATATGAGAAAGCTGAGACTTTTTCTACTCCATGCTTCTGGCGAGGCAATAGAAATAACATAGAGATATTACATCTCCACATTATTCATAGTTTCAATATAAAGTCAATTAAAGCGTATATTTTTAAAACTGTGCAGATTTCTTCTAGATCTGTTATAATACAATGTATCTTTGATATAATATTAGTTCCTCTAGATAGTGTTACATTTGCTCTTCCAGATTATTCAACTAAATTTGCACTCTATGAAATTTTATTGACATTGGCTTTAACTAAATTTAGATTCAAGAGATATTTCTTATCCCGAAAAATGATATGCGTCATTGCAATATCAATTAGGCAGACATCTCTATCATACATCTTATAATAACTCAATATATTGAAATTTCATGCTTCTTCTTGCATATATGAATTGGTACATGGTGCACAATCATATCAAATTAAGCAAAAATGCATGCATCATATGGAGAATACCTCAAATATGTATGTATTATTAATACACCAATATGACTCAAATATTACACAAGCATGCACAAGGTTGTATAAATAATCGATCTCATCAAATACAAACTTGTAAGATATTTGATATAGCCCAATAAAGTATGTACGGATATGCATAATATGTATAAACTCATTGATTCACATATATGCATAAAAAGATAAAACCAATTAAAGTATGTACATAAATAAGAATACTTGAATGGCTATAACTAAATAGAGGTACACAAGAGATATTAGTGCATTCATACCATAAAAATATCACAAATATTTATTCAAAGTAAAAAAAAAATCACACGTATTTTATCATACTAAAATGTTTTACATATCACATACTTCTACATATGCCCATATATCAAGCGCGCATAAATGATACAACTAGTATCCATGCATATATATGAATCATTAATAGCAAGCATATGCTTAATATTGAAATTATTAACTTGAACTCATTCATGTGAAGTATTATAAAAAAAAATTAATGAGGTGCACATAAGCATAAAATGTATTAGAATTAGAGAGTTACAAATTATTACATGAATTTAGTAAATCATAACTCAAGTGGTTTGTACAATCTAATTTAAAAATGATAAAGCCAATAAATATGCTCTAATAGAATGTGGACTCAATTCATTCCTTCTTCTTTTGTGTTTTGGCTATACATAAATATACGTAAAATAGATTTAGAAGAATGTAAAAAAATTTCAAAGTAGAATTTGAGATACACCTAGGGGGTGAATAGTGAAATTACACCTAGAGGGGGGGATGAATAGGTGTATTGCTAATCAATTAAGAAATTCAACGCAATATAAAATGAGATGATGCAACTGATCACTCTAAAAAAGACTAGAAGCCGAATTTCCCATGAAGGGCTCTGAACTTCTCCTCGTGATTCCTCTAGATAAGAGATTGAGGTGCGTAATTGCTATCTTGTTGTGAAAAGTATAGATCGACAATAACGAATGAATAAAAACAAATAAGTAGAGACAAGAAAGTAATCACAAACAAGAAGATTTGTTTCGAGGCTCGAATCACTGCTCTACATTCCCGCCTTCACCGCCGTGAAGGATTTTCACTATACGTCCACACAGGACCTCCTGCACAGGGAACCTCCACTGAGGATTTGGCAAATACAAACTAGGAGTACAAAACTCCTCTCTTCAACAAAACAATCTCTACACAAGAGGTTAGACACATCAATAATCACCTCTACTTAAGAGGGATAAGGTTCTTAGCCAAACAACAATCACCTCTTCACTAAGAGGGACAAGGCACAAAGCCAAACCAACCACAATCACCTCTTCACAAGAGAGATAACCACAAAGCCAAATCATAATCTCAAACACCTCAACACAAGAGGGATGAACACAAACCCAAAGCAAAAAGATTACAAACACTTGGTGACTCTATAGACCACAAACAACCTTAGTGATCTCAAAGACCACAAACCAATTTTCTCACAAAAACAAGATCCTATAGATAGGATAGAGATGATAGCTCAAGTGTGAGAAAACAAAGTGTTTGGAATGATAATAATAAAGAAAACACTTGGGAAAATCACAAGATAGATGTAGAAATAAAGATCAAAAACCAATTCCCAAATACTCTATTTTTTATTGATTTTTTCAACCATTGAAAACAAAATAAAGATAAATCTTTATAGCCCAAAAATCTTTAAAACTTTGTTGTAAAACACATGTAAAGATGAAAAATTTTCTCTTCTCAAAACTTGTTAAAATCAGCTCAAGAGAAGGCATATATATAACCTTTCAAAAATCTGCCCGTTGACAGTGTGGAAAGGTCAAAAATGACCTTCCGGTCGACCGCCCGGTCGACCGGCGCAACAGTCATATTTCTGACTATTGTGCCTCCGGTCGACCGCCTGGTTGACCGGCCATAGCCTTCGGTCGACTGCCCGGTCGACCGGTCAGCACCTGAGAGTTGGGTGCTTTCAGTCGGTCGACCGCGCGGTCGACCGGCCGTTTAGGCTAGCCATGTGCACGCCTCTCGTGCACATCGGTCGATCGGTTCGGTCGACCGGACGGTCGACCGCCAGTGTAGTCAGGCTGAAAATCTGGGACTTGAAATTAAGGTAATATTACCAATTAAATCCCATAAAATCACATTAATTCCACAAAAATAAGTTCTTATAAGATATTTGAATACCAAACATGTGTGATCAAAAATCAACACATATTACAAACTATTTGAACCATTTTTGTGATATTGAAAATTGGCTTAAACACAAAAATCGTATTTTCCAAAACTTGAATTTTGAAATGAAAAATCGTTTTCTCCAAAACTTGTATAAATACAAAAATATGATATTGAAATAACTTTGAAGCATATTGTATATGGATAGAATCCAATATACATATAAGATATATATCTATATTTTTGATATGAAATCTAAAACCGTTAAACCAAAAACTAATAAACTTTAAACTTGTGTGTATATATGAACTTGAGCATATCAATACTATCTATTTTTACACAAGATCTAAATAAAAACAAACTGAAGTCTTCTTGTAAAACTCCTTCTCCAAGTCGACTCGATCTAAACACGATCCGAAGAGCTTAACTCCAACTGAGTGCTAGATGCGATCTTGATGCGCGAACTCTTGAATCAACACGTGTAATCTCTAAAACTTCTTTGTGGCTAAGCACCTACTAATATCTTGATCAAATATCTGAGACTACTTAAACACAAGATTATTAGTAAACTATAACTACATGAGTTAATCATCATCAAAATTAGAGTGATGGGCCTTTGGGCAAACAATCTCTCCCTTTTGATGATGACAAAACTCATGGAGTTATATATGCATGAATTAAAGTTAAGTTTCATAGAAGCTCCCCCTTAACTCATGCATAGCAATAAACATAAAGATAGTCAATAAAGTGCATAAACCAAACAACATATATATGCATAAACAATGAAATAAACATGCATAAACTCTCCAAATTCTTTCCCCCTTTTTGCATAAACAAGCAAATGAAATAAACATGCATATATAAACTCTCCAAATACTTCTCCCCCTTTTGTCAATTCATCAATAAAGGGGCGAAAACAAATCAAACAATAAAGATATATATGCGATATACATTCATGAGGAGGAGAGATGTAAAGTTAGCTCCCCTGTATACATGCATTTATATGAAAAGAGATGACTAGACCCTAACCACATAAAACATAATATGCAATATATAAGTGAAGATGTAAAGCCCCCTATACACGTGTATCACATAAGAAAGAGAGGTCAAGCTCCTCAATGTGAGATGCACTCAACATGAATCTATATATAGAAGAGATGTTAAGCTCCCCTTGCATATAAGCATACATATCAAAACATTTTTGAAATCACTTTTTATACAAATTTTGTATTTTTAAAAGTCAACAAAATATTTTGATACCAATTGAAAATTGTAGTTAACAAAAAAACTAAATGTTGGTACCACTTGTAAATAACAAAATCTTTAAGATACCAATAGAAGAGTTTTAATACCAATTGAAAATGAAACATTGTAAGTTTGACACCAATTGAAATCAATTTGTACCAATTGAAATATCTAGTAAATTTTTGATACCAATTGAAAGTAAAAACTAACTTTTGGTTAAACACAACTCATTTTGCAATAAGGATATCAAATTGAGAATAATACCAATTTAAGATTATTGATACCAATATTGAAAATGTTAGCATATACCAAAGCAAAATAATTTTCATCATAAAGAGTGAGAGTACGATACCAATTGAAAATAAAACCGATTTAAAGATAAAACATGAATTTTCTCCCCCTTTATGAAATACCATAAAAACAATGCATAAGCTTGTATAAGATACCAATTGAAAAATTATTGTCATTATGGATTAATTCAAGCTTAGTAAGAAATAATTTGTGCTTTAAGATGTAAATATATTGTAAGCACAATGAACTCATATATATGCATGAAGATGAATATACCAATTGAAATTGATACTATTAGAAGTTTGAAGCATACATATATAAAACACAAATATGAGTATACAAACATAAAATGATAAAAATCCTTGAAGATCAAGTGTATAACTCATATCTACCACCCTATTCATGCACATGTTAAAAGGATATTCAATTAAGGGTATACAAGGCATGATCGCTCATCAAACCACCCTTTGATGGAAGGGTTTTCAAAAATATGAATTTGAAAATAGCTTAATATGTTTGAAAACTCTACCAATAGAAGAATATGAACTAGTTTAAGATGATTTTGAAATAACTAGTTATAAATTCTTCAAAAACATGAAACCAAATCATATATTTCATAAAGCATGCATTTTACACAAAATTGACACTCAAGATATATAAAGCTCAACATGTACTCATAGAACAAAGTAATGAGTAAACACAAATAATGTGAGTGTACAAGAATCATGTGAAAAGCATAATCATGAAATTAGGTAATGAAACTCATATGAAATTCCTTTTATCAAAAATAAGAAATCATCAAAACTAAATAGGCTTCAAGGTATATATATATGTTTTATTTAAACTAGAAGTATACATACATATCCCAAATACAAACGAGTCCATAAAATTTTGCATGAAAGGCAAGAAACTCTAGGATAGACATGTATATCTAAAGTTTTGACAAAATTGACATATACATGAAGCTAAACACATTTTTATTGAAAACATGTACAAAGATAAGGAATACAAGTTAAAATGCAAGAATCATTAAAACTAAGCTATACAAGTACATCTAATGGGTACAAATGAGAACATAGCACAATAATAATCAAATGTGGCTCACTAGTTGTACAAGTATAAATACAAGTTTCGATAAAAACTACATCTAAATAAGTAATCAAACATGAAGTGCAAAAATCAAACATGATCATTAGGATAGATGCACATGCTTTAGATCTAGGATATACACGATAGCTAAACTAGAGTGAGAACACAAAATATGAATCCATATGAACATGGGTGTATTTCAAATACTACATATGCATATCACAAGTCTAATTAACATGGCATTTAAACATAATGAACATGAAAAACTAAAACATGCTAAAAATTAATAATATAAAAGCATGTAAAAATAAATGGGAGTTAGAGATAGTTACCAAAACCATTAGGGCTAATCTCTAGATCTCCAAACCATGGTAGTCCTTCCACCAAACTTTCCTTGAAAGTGATGCACCAAAAGTGTCACCATTAGCTCGGAACGCATCTACCATCAAGGCACCAATACCTCTCACGTCAAGTGAGAGCCCACACCTACATCAAATAAAATAGGAGTGATTTTTGGTACCCATACCTTATTGGGTCCATGAGGGTTAGAACATTTCCTAACCCAAACAAATTTATTTGCAAAATTTGAAGTATTTAATCTATCATAACAAAATTTTGCAAGGTGACCCTTTCGTCTACAATGTGTACAAGTATACACATGAGCATACATGAAATCATGTATGTGAGCATGATGAGCATGTGTATGCTGTGTATGGTGTACATGTATATGTGGTGCATGTTTCTTGTGAAACATGGATTCCAATTTCTTGCGATCCATAGCACATTGGCTCAAAGTGGAGCCAAAACAATCAACACTTTTTTTCAACATACATATATCATTTTTAATACTTGAAGACAAAGTGAAGCAAGCAACATGTTTATCATTAGAAGATAAAGGGCTAGAAATATGACAAACATGAGAAGACAAATCATTTTTCAAAAATTGATTTTCATTTGATACTAAATCCAATTTCTTTTAAATTAAAGCAATTTTATTTTTCAAAGATTCATTCTCTTTTAAAACAAATCAAGTTTTGAAAATAAACCTCATTTTTCTTCAAAACATCATCACAATTATTTTTATTTTCAAAATTTCATTTTCCTTCAAAACAAGGTCAAGTTGGGTTTTCAAGGAATTTCTTTCACTTGAAATCTCAACCCTCTCTTGCAAAGCCATATTAAGTTTTGAAAATAAATCCTTATTTTTTTCTTTTAGTTTTTAAAGCCTTTCCTTTTCAAGACTTGGTACTTTTCTAGCAAGTTTTCACAAACTATGGAAAGCTGTTCATTCAATACATCAGCATCCATACTATCATGATCATCATTAAAAGAGCTAGCACAATCATCTAGTTGAGTCTCCGAATGTACCTCAAGGGAGTCATTCCCTTGGACCATGTAGCAAGCATCGTCAGACTCATCTCCACTAGATTCCTTCTCCACATATTTTATCGTTTGAAGCTCGGGAGATGTCAAAGTATTCCACACTGCAAAAGCGGAATCATAGTGAGAAACAATACTCAAATATTCTTTGCTAAGAGAATGCTTTAGTGCACTAGGGCTTGTGCATTAGCCTCAATGTACTTGGCATCATCAAATAGGTTTTCTTGATAGTAGCAAGATAGACATGCAAATCTAGGGTTTTTAAATAGGCACTCATCCTAAGCTTCCATATATCGATGTTGAAAATATCAAACATGGGAGGGGCAAGGTGATCCATGAGTGTGTAAACTATATATGTGCAAATGCAAATGTAGATTAGCTAGCCAAGATCTCACTCCTGGGTGATTAAACCTAATATCAGAAGTGTAGGCTCTGATACCAATTGAAATTACATCCAGAGGGGGGGTGAATAGGTGTATTGCTAATCAATTAAGAAATTCAACGCAATATAAAATGAGATGATGCAACTCCCGTGAAGGGCTCTGAACTTCTCCTCGTGATTCCTCTAGATAAGAGTTTGAGGTGCGTAATTGCTATCTTATTGTGAAAAGTATAGATTGACAATAACGAAGGAATAAAAAGCAAATAAGTAGAGACAAGAAAGTAATCGCAAACAAGAAGATTTGTTTCGAGGTTCGAGCCATTGCTCTACGTCCCTGCCTTCACCACCGTGAAGGATTTCCGCTATACATCCACACAGGGAACCTCCACTGAGGATTTGGCAAATACACAATAGGAGTACACAATTCCTCTCCCCAGCAAAACAAGCTCTACACAAGAGGCTAGGCACATCAACAATCACCTCTACTCAAGAGGGATAAGGCTCTTAGCCAAACAACAATCATCTCTTCACTAAGAGGGACAAGGCACAAAGCCAAACTAACTACAATCACCTCTTCACAAGAGGGGTAATCACAAACCCAAATCACAATCTCAATCACTTCTACACAAGAGGGATGAACACAAACCCAAAGCAAAGAGATTACAAATACTTGGTGATCTCAATAGACCACAAACGACCTTGGTGATCTCAAAGACCACAAACCAATTTTCCCACAAACATAAGATCTTATAGATAGGATAGAGATGATAGCTCAAGTGTAAGAAAACAAAGTGTTGGGAATGAAAATAACAAAGAAAAGCACTGGGGAAAATCACAAAATAGATGTAGAAATAAAGATCAAAAACCAATTCCCAAATACTTTATTTTTCCTTGATTTTTCCAACCCTTGAAAATAAAATAAGGATAAATCTTTATAGCCCAAAAACTCTTTAAAACTTTGCTGTATAACACTTGTAAAGATGAAAAATTTTCTCTTCTCAAAACTTGTTAAATCAGCTTAAGAGAAGGCATATATATAGCCTCTCAAAAATCTGCCTGTTGGCAGTCTGGAAAGGTCGAAAATGACCTTCCGGTCGACCACCGATCGACCGGCGCAACGGTCATATTTCTAACCGTTGTGCCTCCGGTCGACCGCCCGGTCGACCGAGAGTTGGGTGCCTTCAGTCGGTCGACCGCGCGATCGATCGGCCATTTAGGCTGGCCATGTGCACGTCCCTCGTGCCTCGACCGACTCCGACCATCCAGTCGACCGCCAGTGTAGTCAGGCTGAAAATCTGGGACTTGAAACTAAGGTTATTTATTACCAATTAAATCCCATAAAATCACATTAATTTCACAAAAATAAGTTCTTATAAGATATTTGAATACCAAACACGTGTGATCAAAAATCAACACATATTACAAACTATTTGAACGACTTTATGTGAACTTGAGCATATCAATACTATCTATCTTTACACAAGATCTAAACAAAACACAAGCCGAAGTCCTCTTGTAGAATTCCTTCTCTAAGTCAACTCGATCCAAACATGATTCGAAGAGCTTAACTTCAACCGAGTACTAGATGCGATCTTGACGCGCAAGCTCTTGAATCAACACGTGTAAGCTCCAAAACTTCTTTGTTGAAGCTAAACACCTATTAATATCTGAAATCACCTAGGGGGGGGGTGAATAGGTGATAAGGCTAATCTAGAAACTAAATGCGGAATTTAAAAACTAATTGTAACTACACTTAGTACAACCAACAAGTGTAGCTGAATTCCCCGTGAAGGGCTCTGGACTAACTCCTCTTGATTCCCCTAGATAAGGGTTGAGGTGCTATATGAAGCTCTTGTGGTTAAGTACAAGTGAGGTACACACAAACAAACCAAGCATATAATATGAATAGGCAATATGAATATATGCAAGGCACAAATGCAAGCAAAATAAGATATGGCAATATGAATGATGCAATGCAGAAATAAAAGAGAGAGAGAGAGAGGGTTTAGAGGCAATGGATCAAACGCAAACACAAAGATATGTTTCGAGGTTCGAGCCCCTAGCTCTACGTCCCCGCCTTCACCGAGAAGGATTTCCAATCCACTATACTCCCACCGAGGGAACCTCCACCGAGGAGGATTTGTTACAACACAAGGAGTACCGAACTCCTCTCTCAACCACCACCTCACAACCGAGGGGTAGGCCCGTAGCCAAACAATCACAAACACCTCTACCGAAGAGGGTTACAAACCAAACTCCACCTCTCACTAGAGGGAGCAAACCAACAACCTCAACCTCTACCAAAGAGGGAGCAAACACCACTCCAATCAACCTCTACCAAAGAGGGATACACAAATACAAGGAGGGTTTACAACTTGGAGGCTTAGCAACCTCAAACAATCTCTTTTTCCATAAACAAAAGATCCTAAATAGATTAGGATAGAAGATATAGATCAAGTGGATATCAAGGTGTTTTTGGAAATCAAGTAACAAAGAAAAACTACTTGGAAAATCTCTTGTAGATGATAGAAATGAAAATCCAAAACAATATCCCAAAAACCTAGTTTTCTTTGATTTTTCAAAACCCTTGAAAAATAATAAGGATGAAATCTTTAAGCTTTAAAACTCTTTGAAAACAGTGTAAAACACTAGGGAAATTGGAATTTTTCTCTTGTAAAAACCTTAGCCAAAATCCCAAAGAAATGGGGTTTATATAGGCCAAAACCAGAAACTAGCCGTTAGGCTGATCTGTCAGCCTGACAGGCTTGCGATCGACCGGCCGGTCGACCGCCAATGGTCATAAATATGACCGTTGGGCAAACCGGTCGACCGCCCAGAAACAGAGAGCAGAAGCTCTCTGGTCCGGTCGACCGCCCGGTCGACCGTCCAGATACAGAGAGCAAAGCTCTCTGGTCCGGTCGACCGGCCGGTCGACCGGCCCTGTGTCTGCCAGACGTGCACAAAGCTGTGCACGTCGGTCGACCGCAACGGTCGACCGACCCTTGGTTTGGTCGACCGTGCGGTCGACCGACCTGGCCTGTCAGCCACAATCTGGGTCAGAACCTGGGTAAAAATAATTCCAATAAATCTTGTAAAACTTCTAAAATTCTTCAAAAATAGTTTTATCATTTTACTTTGATAAACAAACTTGTGATAAAAATTTCAATACATATATCAACATATAAAATCATTTTTGTGTCTTGCAAATTTTATCAAAACCAAAACTTGTATTTTATCAAACTTGAATTTTTCAATACATGAATAGGATAGTCAAAATAAGTTTGTTTAAGAAGTTTAAGCATGCATGTATAAATAGAAAACATCTACTATACATATAAACCATTTAAACTTGTTTTGATCTATTATCCATGAAAACTAAAATCCAAAACATGAAACGTGAGTGTATTGTGCACTTGAGCATATCAACTATACTTATCTTTACAAATGGATCTAAAACTCAATCTAAACTAGGATACCTAAGTCTTCTTGACGATCTTCATCTTCAAGCCGACTCGGTCCAAAACGATGATCCACGAGCTTGACTCCAAGATATGATCTTGATGCTCGGGCTCTGGAATCACCATGTGAAAGCTTTCAAACACCTCTTTTTGAAACAATCACCAACTAATATCTTGATTAATGATCTGAAACTAAAATCACAAGATTATTAGTAAACATAACTACATGAGTTAATCATCATCAAAACTAGAGAGGAAGGCCTCCGGGCCAACAAACTCCCCCTTTTTGATGATGACAAAACTCATGGAGTTATATATGCATGGATTAAAGTTAAGTTTCAAAGAAGCTCCCCCTTAACTCATGCATAAACAAATAAACATAAATATGCAATGAATTATGAAACATGAAACATGCATAGATATGCATAAACAATAAAAGGCTCTAGATATCAATGAAATTTTCAAAAACAAATAAACATGCTCTAGATACCAATTAAACTTAATATATGCAAAACTATGAATATGCATATTAAACACTCAAATAATTCTCCCCCTTTTTGTCAATCATCAATAAAGGGGTAAAAACCAAAACAATAAATTTTTCTATTTAGTTCGAAACAAAGAATCAACAAACAAAAACAATGTTCTCCCCCTTTTGTCTAAAACAAAGACAATAGTCAATAAGGGGTGACATTAAACATGATACCAATTAAAAAAATATGTCAATGAAGTGCCTCTTGATATCAATTAAAAAAAATGAAAAAAATAACATCTTGATACCAATTGAAATAATTGTTCATTTTAAACATATGATATCAATTGAAATTATCATTTTCTATCATAAAGTAAGGGAATAAAATACCAATTGAAAACTAAAATATAAGTTTTCTCCCCCTTTATGAAAAACCAACTAAAAACATGCATAAGCTTGTTTAAGGATACCAATTGAAAACTAATCAATTGAAACATGATATTCATTTAAACATACAAGCTTAAACATAAACAAAATATATATGTATGAAAAATTTAATACCAATCAAATTGATACTATTGGAATTGAAAGCATTCATACATACAAACATATATGAGTATACAAGAAGGGTCAAAATTGATACCAATTGAAAGAATTTCAATGATACCAATTGAAACAACAATAATGATCAAGTGTATACATCATATAACTATCCTCCCAATCATGTTCAAGTTTAAAATGATTTTCATTATAAAGCATACATGAGCATGATCGCCCATCCATCCGCCCGTGCACGGTAGGGGTTTTCAAAAATAGGTTTGAAAATATAAAGTATATTTGAAAACTCTACCATGTGAAGAATACGAACTAGTTAAATGGAAAACTTGTTAACTAGTACGAAATCCTTCAAGCAAGGAATAAAACAAAATAGTTTTTCATGAAATAAGAAATCCACATGATATCAAACACTCAAGTCAATTAAGCATAAATATGACTCATGAAAACAAAACATGAGTATACAATAAATATGAGTGTACAAATAAGATGTGAAGATCACAATCATGAAAAAATGTTCCATTAAGCTCAATATTCCTTTAAACATGAAAATATGAAAATCATTAAAACTATTTAATCTTCAAGGCATATGTATGTCTCATACAAACTAAAGTATACATACATATCCAAACACAACAAGTCCACAAAGATATATGCATGAAGGCACGTGGCTCAAAGGATGTATATGTATAACAATTATTTGGATAAAATGGACATATATATGAAGTTTAAACATAAATACATGAAAAACATGAATAACTAAATTTTCATTAAAACAAATTTCATTTCAAGGTATATGTATGATTTGTCAACACAAGAAGTATACATACATATCCCAAACACAATTGAGTCCATAAATAAAGATTTGCATGAAAAGCAAATGACTCAAAAGGGTATACATGTATATCTTAAAGTTTGACAAATTAAACATATACATGAAATGAAAACTCATAAAACAAATCTAAAAATAGGAATACAAGTTTAAAATGCATGAATCATCAAAACTAGACTATACTACCACATCTAATGGGAACAAATAAGCAATCAAGCACAAACATATATAGATTTATTTGTGGCCCACTATATGCACAAGTATATACCTAGTCTTAATGAAAACTAACATTCAAAAATATATTCAACACATGAAGCATCAAACAAGACATAAATCATCATGATAAACCTAAACATGATTATTATGTAAATTCACATGTTATTAAATCTATGATAAACATGATAGCTAAGCAAATGGTGAGAACACAAAACAATAGTCCATATTAAACATGGGTGTCTCAAAGGCTATACATGCATGTCAAGAGTCTAATAATCATGACATTTACATACTAATCAAAACAATGAAACATGCTATAATGAATAGAATGGAAAGCATGTAAACAATAAATAGGAGTTAGGAATCGTTACCAAAACCTAGAAGGCAACTTTCCTTGTCTCCAAAACATGGTGGTCCTCTCCACCAAACATCCCTTGAAAGTGATGCATCCAAATAATCATCATGAGGGTCGGAACGCATCCACTCCAAGGTACGGCTACTCTCACGTCATGTGAGAGCCCACACCTACATCATAAACAAGAGGGGTGGTCTTTGGTACCCACATCTTATTGGGTCCATGGGGGTTAGTCCCTTCTCTAACCCAAACAAACTTATTTGCTAAATTCTCAACATGTATACGATCATAGCAAAATTTAGCAAGGTGGCCCTTACGTCCACAATGTGTACAATTGTACACATGAGCATACATGTGATGATGGTGTCCGTGAGGAGCATGTGTATGCCGTGGAGGGTGTGCATGCATAATAGATGGAACTTGTTTCTTTCGAAACAAAGATTCCAAACGTGTATGACTCGAAACACATTGGCTCAAAGTGGAGCCCAAACAATCTACACTCTTTTTAAGCAAGGATATATCTTTTTCAATTAAAGAAGAGGTGGCACATGCAATAGGTGAGCTAGATGGAACTACCCTAGCATGGCAAACATGAGAAACAATATCATTTTTTAAAGAATTATTTTTATTTAAACAAATTTCTAATTCTTTTGAAATAAAGTCAATTTCTCTTTTTAAGGAATCATTATCTTTTAAAATAAAATCTGCTTTTGAAGATAACAACTCATTTTTCTTCAAAGTAATATTGCAATCATTTTTACTTTTCAAAAAATCATTTTCTTTAATGCAAGTTCAAGTTGAGATTTCAATGAATCCCTTTCATTAGAAATCTCTTCTTTCTCTTGCAAAATAATGTCAAGTCTAAAAATCAAATTTTTATTTTCATTGTTAAGGCCTAGACTTTTCTTTTTCAAAATGTTATATTTTTCAATCAATTTTTCACAAACAATTGAAAGTTCTTCATTCAAAGCATGTGCATCAACAAATTCATCACATGAAGAACTAGAATCAAAACTATCTAGTTGAGTTTCTGATTGTACCTCAAGGGAGTCATTCCCTTGGATTATATAGCATTGAGACTCGGATTCTCCACTAGATTCCTCCGGTTGGATTGGCAATTGAAGCTTGGAGGTGGTTGTGGTTGTCAACTTGTTCCACACTACAAAAGCGGAATCAAGATTAGAAACAAGCATAAGATATTCTTTAGAAAGCGTGCTTCTAATGGCCTCAAGGGCTTGTGCATTGGCCCCTATATGCTTGCTATCACTAAGGTAGGATTCCTTGGTAATGGCAAGGTGAACCTTATATCCTAGGGTTAGTAGGTAAATGGACATCCTAGTCTTCCAAACAACAATGTTGGAAGGGTCAAACATAGGTGGGGTCATGAAGTCCATGGTATAAACTATATGTGCGCAAACAAGCAAATGCAAACAAGATTAGCAAACAAGATCTCACTCCTAGGTTGTTAAACCTAAGTATCAGGAGCGTAGGCTCTGATACCAATTGAAATCACCTAGAGGGGGGGTGAATAGGTGATAAGGCTAATCTAGAAACTAAATGCGGAATTTAAAAACTAATTGCAACTACACTTAGTACAACCAACAAGTGTAGCCGAATTCCCCGTGAAGGGCTCTGGACTAACTCCTCTTGATTCCCCTAGATAAGGGTTGAGGTGCTATATGAAGCTCTTGTGGTTAAGTACAAGTGAGGCACACACAAACAAACCAAGCATATAATATGAATAGGCAATATGAATATATGCAAGGCACAATGCAAGCAAAATAAGATATGGCAATATGAATGATGCAATGCACAAATAAAAGAGAGAGAGAGTTTAGAGGCAATGGATCAAACGCAAACACAAAGATATGTTTTGAGGTTCGAGCCCCTAGCTCTACGTCCCCGCCTTCACCGAGAAGGATTTCCAATCCACTATACTCCCACCGAGGGAACCTCCACCGAGGAGGATTTGTTACAACACAAGGAGTACCGAACTCCTCTCTCAAACACCACCTCACAACCGAGGGGTAGGCCCGTAGCCAATACAACCACAAACACCTCTACCGAAGAGGGTTACAAACCAAACTCCACCTCTCACTAGAGAGAGCAAACCAACAATCTCAACCTCTACCAAAGAGGGAGCAGACACCACTCCAATCAACCTCTACCAAAGAGGGATACACAAATACAAGGAGGGTTTACAACTTGGAGGCTTAGCAACCTCAAACAATCTCTTTTTCCACAAACAAAAGATCCTAAATAGATTAGGATAGAAGATATAGCTCAAGTGGATATCAAGGTGTTTTTGAAAATCAAGTAACAAAGAAAAACTACTTGGGAAATCTCTTGTAGATGATAGAAATGAAAATCCAAAACAATATCCCAAAAACCTAGTTTTCTTTGATTTTTCAAAACCCTTGAAAACAATAAGGATGAAATCTTTAAGCTTTAAAACTCTTTTGAAAACAGTGTAAAACACTAGGGAAACTGAAATTTTTCTCTTGTAAAAACCTTAGCCAAAATCCCAAAGAAATGGGGTTTATATAGGCCAAAACCAGAAACTAGCCGTTAGGCTGATCTGTCAGCCTGACAGGCTTGCGGTCGAACGGTCATAAATATGACCGTTGGGCAAACTGGTCGACCGCCCAGAAACAGAGAGCAGAAGCTCTCTGGTCCGGTCGACCGCCCGGTCGACCGCCCAGATACAGAGAGCAAAGCTCTCTGGGCCGGTCGACCGGCCGGTCGACCGGCCCTGTGTCTGCCAGACGTGCACAAAGCTGTGCACGTCGGTCGACCGTGCGGTCGACCGACCTGGCCTGTCAGCCACAATCTGGGTCAGAACCTGGGTAAAAATAATTCCAATAAATCTTGTAAAATTCTAAAATTCTTCAAAAATAGTTTTATCATTTTACTTTGATAAACAAACTTGTGATAAAAATTTCAAGACATATATCAACATATAAAATCATTTTTGTGTCTTGCAAATTTTATCAAAACCAAAACTTGTATTTTATCAAACTTGGATTTTTCAATACATGAATAGGATAGTCAAAATAAGTTTGTTTAAGAAGTTTAAGCATGCATGTATAAATAGAAAATATCTACTATACATATAAACCATTTAAACTTGTTTTGATCTATTATCCATGAAAACCAAATCCAAAACATGAAACATGAGTGTATTGTGCACTTGAGCATATCAACTATACTTATCTTACAAATGGATCTAAAACTCAATCTAAACTAGGATACCTAAGTCTTCTTGACGATCTTCATCTTCAAGCCGACTCGGTCCAAAACGATGATCCACGAGCTTGACTCAAAAATATGATCTTGATGCTCGGGCTATGGAATCACTATGTGAAAGCTTCCAAACACCTCTTTTTGAAGCAATCACCAACTAATATCTTGATTAATGATCTGAAACTAAAATCACAAGATTATTAGTAAACATAACTACATGAGTTAATCATCATCAAAACTAGAGAGGAAGGCCTCCGGGCCAACAATATCTTGATCAAATATCAGAGACTAATTAAACACAAGATCATTAGTAAACTATAACTACATGAGTTAACCAGCAGCAGGGGTCCCGTGATCCTCGGGGAGGGAGAGCTCGCGGATGAACCCATCATGGCTGAAGAGGTCGAGCGACCTGAAGTTGACTTGGTAGGGAGGGAAGGCGTTTAGATTCCGGGAGTCTCAACTTAGCCTGGACCTTCTTCAGCTCATGAGAGAAGGCTGGAGGTGCAACAACCTGGGTCTCCCAGTGTATTGATGTCCACCTCGCGGGTTGTCGATCCCAGCCCTACTACTAGGATACTCAATGGTAAGGTCTCGATCGCTGAGATCTCTTGTGTTGAACTATCGTCTTCATCGTCCGAAGAACATGGATATTATTCTGGCGAAGAAGTCAATTTTGGTGATGAACCCACTCTTCCTGACACAAGCAAATTCTCGCATATCTCAGAGGAAGAGATATAGGGATACGTCCCTGTGATGGTTTCGCCGATAGCAAGGATCGCCGCTACTGAAGGTATTTTCTTTGTCCTTCTGAACTGATTCCCCATCAAGTTAGTAATGAGTTCTAAGATTTCTTTTTGACTTTCTTCTACAGGGCTGGCTGCCGGTAGTGAAGCCATAACAACTTCTTCTCATATTGAGGAGATGATCCAGGAGTTGGCCCAACAGGAGGGCCTCGAAGCTCCCGCTATCGGGATGCCTCATAAGGGTGCAATCGCCAAGGTCAGGGAGCCCTCATCTCTAAGTGGCTTATCCAGAGATTTGCCATCTTCAGATCCTCAACTTGGAAAGAGAATATTGACATATTAGATACTCTCCTTTTTATCATTACTACTGACATTTAATGTTGTGGTTTGCAGAGAGCACTGGGGTAGCTCAAGTAGAGGATCCTGCGGCCAGCATTGGCGCAGAAGAAAGACAGTTCAAACTTCAGTCGGGGAACCCAGTGTCGTGAATTTTATTGTTTCTTCTGTTGCTGTGGAAGCTGCTACGACAATAACTGTTCCGGAGGTATTGGTGACTACCTCAGTGTCTGACGAGCCTGTTGTCAGCCTCACCCCATGTAAGTTGAACTGGTTCCTGTCTCTCGTCCTGTCATTGAAAGGGGTCCAGGAGTACATAGCAGGGTTATCTCCAGCTAATGACATCATGAAAGAATTAGCACGTTAAATGGTGCAACAATTTTTAGGTCCTGTATCGACTTGGTCCTTTCCGGGAGTAGTTCCTTTGAGTTTGCCCAGATGCTTCTCGAGAATCAGATCGAGAACATCAGTCACACTGGGAGTCCTTCGGAGGCTAGGGCGTGTCTGATGCTAATTGAACAGCTGGAGAGCCTTCTGAAGGAGCTCAAGACCCTAGAGAATGCTGGCTCAATGGATGAGGCTCGATCAACACTGAGTAAGCTCCTCGCCGTTCAAGCACACGAGCGAAAGGAGATAGAGGAGCAGATGGCTGAAGAAGCCCGCCATATGCAGCACTTCCATGCTGATTACCACAGACGAATTAGCGATCAATAGGAATCCGAAGTCGTTATCTAAAGTGCAGAGCAAATTATCTCCACTGCTCAAATTACTATTGCTAAGGCGCAAGCCTTGATTGAAGTCAACAAGCAGAAACTTGCTGCTGCCCGGAAAAGACTGGAAGAGTCGGAGGCTGCCAAGAAGCTTGTCTAAGAGGATCTTGCTGCTCACTCCTCCTGGTTAGAGTCTCTTCAGGCACAACTGGCTACAAAGAGATTTTTATCCGAGGAAGAGTTGAGGGTCCAAGCTTTGGTGGAAGCTGAAAGAGCGCGTCAGCATGAGATACATCGTCTCTAGGAGCAAATCCGTTCTTTGGTGAAGCAGGATTATTAGTCTCCTTCTCCATTTTGTAGCACTCCTTTTGTTAAATGAGAGTGTTTTGTATTACTTTTATTATTTTCGAGTCAAATAATAAAGATTGTCCAATTTTTGTGTCGTCATTATCCTTTCAGACTCTTTTGCTGCCTGGATGAACTCAGTTTTCATAGTCATACTCCTTGACTGTTTGCGAAAACGTGGTCCTTAGTCATTTTGATAGGGTACGGCCATGAATAATAAACTCAGGCTGTATTGAATTCTTGAACGAGACGCGATTCTCATCTGCCGTGGAGACGCGGTTTTGGGCTCTTCAAGAATCGTGCGCGAGTCTCAGCTGGTTGGTGGGGACGCGGCTTTGACTCAATAGAGACGCGACTCTGGTCCCTTGAGAGGGCGCATCCTTGAAGCGCGAGCCTGCGTCCTTAATAAAGGAGACGCGGCCTTCAGGTTCAAGACGCAGCTTTCAAGTCTTGTGAATGGGTGTGAGCTCAAGACGTAATTCCTGAATAGTCGTGGAGGGTGGATCCCACTCGCTGAGGAGACGCAGCTGTGGACCACTTCAGGAGACGCGGTTGTGGACTCTTCAGTAGGAATGAAAGGAACACAGCCCTCGGGTTTATGAAAGGTCGCGGACTTGTGGACACGACCTTTGAGTCTGCGCTTGACGCCGCTTCCTAAGCGTTACATGTAGCCCATCTTAAAGATCTTGTTAGATCTTTAATGCCAGGTCAGCATTGACGATTGGGGACTTGTGTCCTTCGATGTTCCCCGAAGTGGCAATCTACGTGTCAGCTCCTTATTGGACTTGTTGTTCGTGCGGGAAGTAAGGCTGATGGCTTTGATTTTCATGCCATTAATTGTAAGCCTTATGGCTTGCCTATAAATAGGCCTCATCCCCTTAACAATCCATTAGTTAGACTATTTCCCTTTGAGAGCATGTGCTCTGAGGGTCTTCGTCTTGATTTGTCTATCTTCCCTTCAAGGAGATGTGTTCCAATGAACAGCAAGAACTCAAAACTTTCATGCTTTCCTTTAATCTTTTCCAAAGATTATCACTATCAAGTGATTTCAAGATCAAAAGTATCGCCTTAAGTGCATTTACGGTCGCGCCTTGATGCATAAAGTTCAACTTCTAGAGAATTCTTCTCCGGGTAGGAACCAATTATCGCCATGAAATACCTAGTCCTTCTGAGTTTCTGTCTTCCTATCCATTGAAGAAACTCGATCTCTTGATCTCTTCTTGAAGTCTGATTGATGCGCCCCGTGTTCGAAAGTCGCGTCTTTCAGGCTTCTTAATGAAGAGATCTGGCTGACTTTTAATTCTAAGTTGCAAGTCTTTTGACGCGAGTGTGACAAACTCTGTACTTAGATCTTGAAACGCGAGTTTTGTACATAAAGCCCGCGTTTGAGGTTCTTAACTTAAGAGGATTTTAACTCTTTTGAGACCTTTTGGATATAGATGTGGCAACCTCTGTTTCTCAAACGCGGGTGTGACGAACTCTGCATTTGGGTTACCTCGCGTCTTTTATCTTGGACGCAGGTCTTACACCAAACTGCATTCAGATCTGCACTGGCCAACTCCGAGTCTGAAGTTCACAACTTCAATCGCGTCTGCTCTTCAGCTTTTCTGTTTCTGCCTTAACAGAATTTTAACTTTTAGTTTTTTGCTTCTTGTAGGTTCTGGGAGCCTCAGTCAGTCTTCCACATCTTCGTTGGGCTCTTGGGAGAATATTTTGGCCAGCGAGCTTGTTCGATTGGCGAGCATTCGGGGAATCAAAGCTCCTGTTCATGGGCGAGGAGGATTCGCGTGGTTAATGACATCCGTCAAGGCCTTATTGGACATGACGCACCAGCACTGCCCTGGGTTTATCATGGTCACAGTGGTATGGTGGTGGGTATGGTCCTCTTATAGGTCACTGTTTTCCATTATATTTGCAAAGGGGGAAAACTTACAATAAAGAGTTTGAGGAGCTAAATTACAAGTATTCTTAAAAAGATTACAAGTAGATCTCCTCAGAGATTCTGGAGAAGTGTGCCGATAGGAGTCTGGTCAGCGCGCGACCACTTTGTCCCTTTGACGATGCGAGCGATGAGATTCCCTTCTCGCCTGGTTCGGGGAATCAGAGAACAGAAGGTTGGTAGAACCCTCTTGCTACTTCTCAAAATCGCCTTCAATAAGGAATTCCTTCTCGCCTGGTTCCGGAGATTCCTTGAGAAGAAGGACGATGTTAGGGTATCAACACCCTGGTTAGAGAAAGCAATTCTCTAAAAGGTCTCTGAATTCGAGAGCGCACGGTGCGTTATGAAGAAGCCTCTGCTTGTGGAGCTCTTCTTTTTCCTCTTGATCGATCGATCTATATTCCCTCCTTGTACCCTGGCGGGCTATTTATAGGGAGAGCAAGGGTATAATCGTCCCTTGAAGATATGGAAACAGATTGAATCAAATCTGTTTAAATCCGGAAAGTAGCCTTGCTGCGAGGCTAGAATAGGCAGGTCGGTTGATCTTCTTGATCCTTTCCATATCGTTGGAGGATTTCCCCTGATCTTCTTACTCGTTTTAGGAGAGTCAAGAGATTATGGCAATCAACTACCAAATTTGATCTCTGATTTGATCTTAATTGGATTTGATCTGATTGGACCCGATCTCATCCGGAGATTTGATTGGTCAAAGGTTGACCATAGCAGACCAATAGCGGAGCTGTCCGCATTGAGCTCGTAGCGGAGCTAGAGGCAGCTTCTGGCGAAGTCCAAAAGAAACCCTTTGACAGAGCTGGAAGTCCTCTGTGGCGAAGTTTGCGAGTTAGCTTCTTGGCGAGGCTTTGGATGGCTTCAAGGCGAAGTCGGGTGATATTAGCCTCTCAAGCGAGGTTATCCCTTTGGGCTCATGCGATGCTAAGTGTTAGCACCTTAGACCTGCTGAGGTCTGTTTAGAAACAATCTGGGTTCACTGTCTGCTTGCTGGATCAGTGGAGTCCAAGTTGCTTCCTTGTCCCTTGGAGATGGGTGAAAACTGGTCTTCAGCCTGTCTGTCACTTGTCTTTTGTAAATGTCAACAAGTTTAGATTTTGTTCGGACTAATAAGAATCTTGTCTTTTTTAAGTGTCAACAAGACCCCTTCAAAGTTTTCGAAAGTCTGCAATGGCTCAGACTTTGAAATACTTTGAACTGCTTTGATAGGTGGTGTATGGAGAATGAACGTCTCCATGATGGTTGAGTTCAGCTTCGCTTTGAATCCTGCTTTGGGATGTAGATTCGCCGAGGAATCATGTAGACTCGCGTCTGGGTAGCTTCGCATGCGAGTAGCCCCGCATCTGGGCTTCTGAAGATATGTTCGCTTGGGAGCGCATGTCGCTTTCCCGAGACCAACTGCCGTGGGTCGATTTTCAAGGAAGATTTTCTCCTCTCTTGCGCTGACCGGGGAAGATATTCTCCGATTTGCACGTTTTCAAGGGAGGATATTCCCTTTCTTCAAGGCGCCATAAGTGTCTTTTATGAGGGAGATGTTTTCTCCCTTCGCACGGTTCCAACGGAAACCGTCCCTATTCTCAAGGCGCAATAAATGCCTTAAATGCGCTCGTGTTTCCACGCTTGAGGCAGGAGCGCTCAGGCCATGGGGCCTATAAATAGGACACTTGAAGTCCTCTGAAGAGAAGTGCTTTGCCTCTCTTCTCTTCTCTTGATTTAGAGAGATACTCAGATCTCTGAATTAGTGGGAATGCCCACTCTGGTCATTACCCGGCCAAGGACCGGTAGTAAGTCTTGATCGTTCAACGACTTCACCGATTTTAGGGAATTCATCTCCCTTGATTCATCTTCAGCAGCTGCTTCAGGGATTAGCTTCCCTTATTCTCTATTTAACTGATCTGCAGAGAAGGATTTTAGCATAGCTTCCCAGTGAAGCTATCATTCTGACTTGATCACAGAAGGATCATTGTATGTTAAGTCCGCTGCACAAGCAGAACTTGGGACTTGGTTTCTTCAAAGTTGAGCCAGTCTTGCCATATAGGCAGAGCTAGAACTGTGTCCCACAGGGTCAGTCTGGCTTAGCCATATAGGCGAGGCTAGGACTTGGCGTTTGCTGAGCCAGCTCATCAGTGCTATGCAAGCGAGGCTTATCCTCTGCTTTACTGAAACTGGATCGCTTCGATCCAAAAATTTTGGCTTAGTTCTTTTGTAGCCTCTCATGTGCTTAGTTGCTAATCTGTTCTGATTTGCCTTGCAGTGGGCTATGTTCGCCAATCTTGCGACTTGATGGAAGGAATCATAAAATTGCCTTATGCTTCCCCGGTTGAAGCTTTACTTTTAAGCAGGAGGAACAATTCAGGGCAGCGGGTGCGTGTCCCAGAGGCTATTGGCAGCCTCTTATACGAGATGATTCGTTCTGAGGTGAGGTTGGTAGCCGCTTTGTCGGAGATGATCCGCTTCGGGATAGTGAACGTCACCTGTGAGATCACTGGCATCATTGCCAACTTTCAACTTTGGTGGCCTTTGTCGGGGACGATTCACTTCGAGAGAGCAGGCATCACACTGAAAAGTCACCTAGAGGGGGGGGTGAATAGGTGACAATGCTAATCTATGAACTAAATGCGAAATTTAAAAACTTAAAGCAATACACTCAAGTGTGATCAACAAATGATGCACACACAACCAAGCCAAGCAATATGAATGCACAATATGAATAGTTGCAAGGCACAAAGTAAAGAGAGAGATAGAGAGAGAGTCAATGGATCAAGCGCAAACAACAAGATATGTTACGAGGTTCAAGCACCCAGCTCTACATCCCCGCCTTCGACACACGAAGGATTTCTAATCCACTAGCTAGTCCACAAAGAACTCTCACAAGGAGTACCCAACTCCTCTCTTTACAAATCACAACCTCCTCCTTGAGGCAAGCTCCAATCTAACAAAACAATCACCTCACACCTTGAGGGATTTAGCACAAAGCAAACAAGGATCACCTCACAACTTGAGGGATACAACCTAAGGCACAAAGCCAAACAAAGATTGGGTTTTTAACTTGGTGGTCTAACAAACAACCACAAACAATCTCTTCTCCCACACAAATAACCTATAGAATAGATAGTAGATTTTAGCTCAAGTATGGAGAAAACCAATGGAATGAAAATCAAAATCACAAAGAAAAATCCTTGGGAAAAACTGAAACCAAGATAGAGAAGTTCAATCAAAATCTTTTCCCAAAAACCCTCTTCTTTGATTCTCCAAACCCTAGCAAAAACACCAAAAAGATTGTTCAATTCAAGTCCAAAAACTCTTTTGATTGCAGTGAAAACACCAGAGAGTAAGGAAAAATTTGCACAAAAAATCTTAGAGAAAAACTCTTTCCACAATGGGTATTTATAGACCCCAGAAAAATATAGCCGTTGGCAGCAGACATGCCAGAAATACACTGCCGGTCGACCGGTCCGGTCGACCGTCCAACGGTCAATTTGTGCCCGTTGGCAGCTGCCGGTCGACCGGCCCGGTCAACCCAAACAAACAGAGAGCAACTGCTCTCAGTCGGTCGACCGGCACGGTCGACCGGCTACAAGTGTAGCCAGCGTGCACGTATCCGTGCACGTCAGTCGACCGGACGGTCGACCGGCTACATGGTGCGGTCGACCGTTCCGGTCGACCGACCTAGCCTGGCAGACACTGTTCTGGTCAGCAAAAACATGAAAATTTTAATCCTAAAAATTCTCATTAAATCTCTAAAAATTCACAAAAATAGTTTTATCATTTTGTATTGATATATAAACATGTGGTAAAAAGTTTAGCTCAAATATCAATCAACAAGGACTATTTAGTGTTATAGAAATTTTTACCAAAAACCAAAAACTGTATTTTCTAAAACTTGAATTTTTGAATAGAAAATACATTTTGTCCAAAGCTCTTCCAAATACAAAAACATGATATTTAAACATTTTGAAGCATGATGCATATGGATAGAAATCCAATATACATGAAACATATATATTATATATATCATAGTTTTTGTCCTTAATTCCAAATTAAGTTTTGTTAAAACACAAAACCTAAAACACATGAAATATGTATATCAAAGTAAGTTTGTCTAAGAGTTGAAGCATGCATGTATATAGAACAAATCTAATATACATTAAACCATGTAAACTTGTTTTGATATAAAATCTATTCATGCAAACCAAGATCGGTTAAACCAACAACCGAAAACCAATATTCAAAACATGAAACGTGTGTGTTGTGAACTTGAGCATTATCATACTATTCTAATCTTTACAATTAGGATCTAAACACACAACAAAAACTATGGTACCGATGTCTTCTTGTAGAGCGCAATCTCCAAGCCGACTCGATCCAAAACTCTTTGATCCACCGAGCAAGTGCTATATATGATCTTTGACGCTCGGGCTCTTGAATCAACATGTGAAAGATGTGTGGAAGCTTTCACCAACTAATATCTTGATTAATGATCTGAAACTTAAACATCACAAGATAATTAGTACACATAACTACATGAGTTAATCATCATCAAAACTAGAGTGGAAGGCCTTTGGGCCAACACACACCTGTCGACCACTGACCTCACTGCCAATTCCCATTATAGGTGGTCTGACGTGTTGGCGGCGATAAGTTTATTGCCAGGCTTCAACAAAAATGATCTCGCTTTCTAGTGGCAAAATCTGTCATTTTTGTGGAGAATAATGGCCGTGTCTCCGTGACACAACTGGTTACGGCTTTGTGCAAGAGGAAGGCCTTTCGTGTCCAGTCGATCTGACTTAGAAGTAGATAAAACCGCTTGTATGTTTTTTGCGCAAATGACCCTGTCGAGCCATTGAATGTGTTGTATGAAACACAGCTTTGATGTAATATCAATGTACTCTTCCTTTTAAGTCAATGAAAGTTCACTCTTGATTATCTGATCTTTGCTTGCTTTCATTGAAAATTTGCTATAGCGGAGCTAAACTGTATGCGGAGTTAGGGACATAGTCCCTTCTTTGAATGAACTTCGCGAAACTGGCATGTCTCGCGAACAGCGCCTTTTTAGGGGGCTAAGATAAGCCTTTCGGCGAAGTCCCTGAAGGATTGCGCGAAGCCCGCATTTTAAGCCAGGGCGAAGTTAACCCTTAGTGGGATCGAAGCAGCGCTTCTCGAGAAGGCGCTTCGGGTGGCGTTTCGAATTAATTCAAAACGGCGGCGTACGCCCTTTCGAGGCCTCGTTTCAGGCGCTGATTGGCCTATAAAAGCCCGATCGGGCTGAGCAGGAAAAGATCTCCTTTTTCAGAGAAATTTCTTGACTATCCCTCTTCCTCTTCCTTCTTCGTTCAGAAAACTTTGAGAACTCTTGCAGCTCTTCAATGGCGCTGGAGATAAGATTGCGAAGGCTGAGAAATGATTAGGAAAGCAAATCTCCTCTTATCCAAGGCCATACCGGTGCGTCTTGAGGAAACTGCGGGGCTTGAAGAGCTCAAAGCTCAGAGTGAGGAGCTTGCGCGGCAGGAGTTGTCACAGAGGGCTACTTTGGCGGAGGCCGAAGCTCGTCTGGCTCAGGCGGAAGATTTCAATGAGGCTGAGCTGAGGTCACAAGCGCTTGCCCAGGCTGCTGACGACAGGAAGACGAGACTAAACACCCTCGGAGAGCGGCTCAGATCGTACAGTGTACGCTTGTAGTTCCATGTACTTTATCCTCTTGAAATGAATGAAAATTCTTTCTTCTTTTGTCGAATCTTCAATCTTGTTCTTCTTTTTGGATTGCGATTCCGAATTGTAGTGCAATTCCATGAGAACATAGTTCTTGTTGGGTTGGATAATGAGACTGGCTATCTGTCAGTTTAGAGGTCGCGATGACATAACTGGATGAGACGCCACCAAGCTTCAAAAATTGGTGATACTCGTCTTTTGTAAATGTCAACGAGTATCGAGACCTGTTTCTTGTAATGTCAACAGAGCTCGGAATTGAGACTTAGCTGTCTGCTGGTTCAGAGGTCGCAATGACATAACGGATGAGACGCCACCAAGCTTCAAAAATTGGTGATACTCGTCTTTTGTAAATGTCAACGAGTATCGAGACCTGTCTTTTGTAAATGTCAACAGGGCTCGGAATTGAGACTTAGCTGTCTGCTGGTTCAGAGGTCGCAATGACATAACCGATGAGACGCCACCAAGCTTCAAAAATGGTGATACTCGTCTTTTGTAAATGTCAACGAGTATTGAGACCTGTCTTTTGTAAATGTCAACAGGGCTCGGAATTGAGACTTAGCTGTCTGCTGGTTCAGAGGTCGCAATGACATAACCGGATGAGACGCCACCAAGCTTCAAAAATTGGTGATACTCGTCTTTTGTAAATGTCAACGAGTATCGAGACCTGTCTTTTGTAAATGTCAACAGGGCTCGGAATTGAGACTTAGCTGTCTGCTGGTTCAGAGGTCGCAATGACATAACCGGATGAGACGCCACCAAGCTTCAAAAATGGGTGATACTCGTCTTTTGTAAATGTCAACGAGTATCGACACCTGTCTTTTGTAAATGTCAACAGGGCTCGGAATTGAGACTTAGCTGTCTGCTGGTTCAGAGGTCGCAATGACATAACCGGATGAGATGCCACCAAGCTTCAAAAATGGGTGATACTCGTCTTTTGTAAATGTCAACGAGTATCGAGACCTGTCTTTTGTAAATGTCAACAGGGCTCGAAATTGAGACTTAGCTGTCTGCTGTTCAGAGGTCGCAATGACATAACCGGATGAAACGCCACCAAGCTTCAAAAATGGGTGATACTCGTCTTTTGTAAATGTCAACGAGTATCGAGACCTATTTTTTGTAAATGTCAACAGGGCTCGGAATTGAGACTTAGCTGTCTGCTGGTTCAGAGGTCGCAATGACATAACCGGATGAGACGCCACCAAGCTTCAAAAATTGGTGATACTCGTCTTTGTAAATGTCAACGAATATCGAGACCTGTCTTTTGTAAATGTCAACAGGGCTCAGACTTGAGACTTAGCTGTCTGCTGGTTCAGAGGTCGCAATGACATAACCGGATGAGACGCCACCAAGCTTCAAAAATGGGTGATACTCGTCTTTTGTAAATGTCAACGAGTATCGAGACCTGTCTTTTGTAAATGTCAACAGGGCTCGGAATTGAGACTTAGCTGTCTGCTGGTTCAGAGGTCGCAATGACATAACCGGATGAGATGCCACCAAGCTTCAAAATTGGTGATACTCGTTTTGTGTAATGTCAACGAGTATCGAGACCTGTCTTTTGTAAATGTCAACAGGGCTCGGAATTGAGACTTAGCTGTCTGCTGGTTCAGAGGTCGCAATGACATAACCGGATGAGATGCCACCAAGCTTCAAAAATGGGTGATACTCATCTTTTGTAAATGTCAACGAGTATCGAGACCTGTTTTTTGTAAATGTCAACAGGGCTCGGAATTGAGACTTAGCTGTCTGCTGGTTCAGAGGTCGCAATGACATAACCGACTGAGACGCCACCAAGCTCAAGGTTGGTGATACTTATCTTTTGTAAATGTCAATAAGTATCGAGTTTGTAGTGGAATTTGGGAGAAAGTCTCGTTTTCACAGGAGAAACGAGAGAATCACTGTCATAGGTTTAATGTTAACGTAACAGCGAAATATATATGTGGTCTTACCATTCCATGGATGAGAATTGGTAAGTGATTTTGGAGGTCTCATTCTCACGGGGAGAAACGAGGGAATTGCTGTCATAGGTTTAATGTTAACGTAACAGCGAAATGTATATGTGGTCTTACCATTCTATGGATGAGAATGGTAAGTGATTTTGGAGAGGGAATCAAATGGGAACAGGTCCTTTAGGATTTTTAGCAAATCCCCAGCTGTCAACGGTTGATATGCCTTTACCAACTACCGTTTGAATTGGGCTTGCCATGCTATTCCCCTCAGCATGATGAGTTGTCGAGGACTTATGTTGGGCTTACAGGCCAATATTTCCTCTATCCTTAATCGTTAAGGATATTGGATTATCGGGTTAATGTCTGCGTAACCCTGATTCCCCTTTAGGATAACCGGTGCACGGCCAGGTTCCTGTTGGTTTATGGCTGTATGACCTCACTTGGAGGAAGAGAAAGGCTCTCTTTGTGTGTGCTTCGGACACGAAGATCTTGATCAGTGGTGTAGTGTTAACTTGATCAAGAGAAGGATCCTTGATTAAGGATAATACTTCTTTAAGAACTTGCCATTGATCGGCATCATGAGTAGGTTGCCCTCTGCAGTCATAAGGCGGTATGCTCCGTTTGAATAGACTGTTTCTATCACAAATGGTCCTTCCCATTTAGGCTGAAATTTGCCTTTGGTCTTGTGCGTCATAATCATCGGTCGTCTGACGGCTAAGACCAGGTCTCCTTTCTGGAAGACTCTCTGTTTGACCTTCTTATTGAAGGCTTTTGAGATTCGAGCTTGATATAGCTCGATATGCTGCTGAGCTTGTAGTCGCTTTTCGTCCAAAGCTTCGAGCTCTTGAAGGCGTAGGCAATCATTGTCCTCTGATGTGGTTTTAGTAATCAGAGCTACACGCAACGATGGCATCTGGATTTCCAATGGGAGGACTGCTTCGCACCCATATACCAGGGAAAAAGGCGTATTGCCTGTCGGTGTCCGCACTGTGGTTCGGTAGGCCCAAAGACATTCACCGAGCTTTTCGTCCCAATCTCGCTTATTCGAGGAGACGAATTTCTTGAGCAGCTTGATGATTGTTTTGTTGAATGCTTCCGCCAAGCCATTGGCAGCAGGATTATAGGCAGTTGAAGCACATTCTGAATTCGGTATTTATCGCAGAACCGATAGAATACTTGGCTTATGAATTGGGGACCGTTGTCGTGGATGATCCGCCTAGGGACACCAAATCGATGGATGACCTAATGCTTGATGAAATTAACCACATTAGAGGTTTGACTTCAACCAGTGGTATAGCTTCCGCTCACTTTGAGAAGTAATCGGTATTGCCAGGATAAACCGGTGTCCTTTGTCGAAGAGGGGCTGATTGGCCCTACGACGTCTATTCCCCATGCTTCAAATGGCCATGAAGCAACAGTCGGGTGGAGCAGCTCCGAAGGCTGGTGTATGAAGTCCGCATGAATCTGACATGCTTTACACCTTCGTGCATATTGGATGGCGTCGGCTATCATAGTTGGCCAATAATATCCCAGCCTATGCAACCTGTCTTTAAGCTTTGGACCTGGCTGATGAGCTCCACAAGTGCCATCGTGCGCTTCTTGAAGCGCTTCCTGTGCTCTGAATTAGAAAGGCAACGGAGGAGGACACCGTCATATGAACGACGGTAAAGTGTCTTCAGAGTCGGATCGTAGTAGAAATGGAGAGACCTTCGTCGAATAGATGCCGCTTCTTTAGGATTGTCTGGAAGCAGACCGTGCAGAACATAGTCGATGAGAGGAAAGCGCCAATCTCTCGGCTCAAGATCCGTGGAGACATTATAGACTTCTCGAGTTCTTAGCATGTGCTTGGAGCATACAAGATGTCGAGTTGCGACTGTGAGGTGATACTCAGTGTCGGCTGGTAAGGCTAGTGTTGTAGCTAATGCAGCAAGAGCGTCCGCCTTGGTATTCTGAGATCGAGACACATGCCCATGTAGAAACCTTCAAATAGATTAGCCAATTCGATGGCTGTATGGTAATAAGGCACCAAGTCCTCATGGCGGACTTCATATTCGCCTTTAACCTGATTGATGATCAGTTTTGAATCGCCATAGGCTTCGAGGTAGCGTACCCCCATTCCATGAGCGAGCTGAAGACCAATGAGCAGAGCATATATTCTACTACATTGTTGGAGCACGATTCTGTCAGAGAAAATGCTCTGGGCAGGACATGATTCTGTGGGGAGATAAACACAACCCCCACTCCGGCAATAATTTTGCCTTTAGGGCCCATTCGCGATGCTCCATCGAAGAACATCTGCCACACTTCCTCTTCTGAGGTTGCATAAGACTCGAAGACTTCATCAGGGATATTTTCGTGAAGTTTTGAATGCTCCAGAACTGGATGAGCAGCCAAGAATTCTGCAAGGGATTGGCCTTTGACCGCCTTCTGAGGGATGAAGGTCATGTCGTATTGAGACAGTAAAAGTGCCCATTTAGCCAATCTTAAATTCAGTGATCCGGGCTTCATCATAAGAAGACGCAATGGGTTTACTCTGGAGATGACATGTATGGTCTGGCCGACCAAATAATGTCGTGTCTTCTGAACAGCGAAGACGAGAGTTAAACACTCTTTCTCGATAGGGTTGTAGCGAGATTCCGCTCCTATGAGAGTTCTGCTCAGATAATAAATGGCCTGCTCGTGGCCATTGTCGTCCTTCTGAGCGAGGAGGGCACCGAGGGAGTAGTCCATAGCTTTTACATAAAGCAAGAATGGTTTCCCTGATGTAGGGGCCACCAGGACTGGAGGTTTTGTGAGATACCTCTTGATGTCTTCATAAGCTTCTTGGCAAGCTTGATCCCATACGAAGGAAGCACCCTTTTTCATGAGTCGGGTGAACGGTTGACAGCAGCCTGAGAGATTTGCAATGAATCTTCTGATATAGGCCAGCCTGCCTTGCAAGCCTCTAAGCTCCTTGAGATTCCTCGGTGGATGCATGCTCTGAATAGCTTTGACCTTGTCTGGGTCAAGATGAATTCCTTTTGATGTGACAATAAACCCAAGGAACTTGCCACTTGAAACTCCAAGAAGGATTTTGTCGGATTCATTTTCAGTTGATGAGCCCGCATTATGTCGAACATCGTTCTCAGGTCGCGAAGATGTTCATCTTGTTGCGGCTTTTGACGGCAATGTCGTCGACATAGCACTCCACTGTTTTTCGGAGATGATCGCGGAAGATTGTACTCATTGCCCGCTGATAGGTTGCTCCGGCGTTCTTCAGTCCGAAGGGCATTACAGTGTAGCAGTATACCCCCAATGGTGTTCGGAACGAAGTATGCTTCTCGTCGTCGGGATACATCTTAATCTGGTTGTATCCTGAAAAGCCGTCCATGAAAGACATCCTTTCGAACCCACATGTGTTGTCGATCATGACGTCGGTGATGGGTAGTGGGAATTCGTCCTTAGGACAAGCCGTATTGAGGTCACGGTAGTCGATGCAGATCCGTATTTTCCCGTTCTTCTTGAGGACGGGGACTATATTAGCCACCCAATCTGGATGTTGCTCCTCCGGATAAAAGCCACATGCAATGAGTTTGTGAACTTCAGCTTCAATAGCTTCCATGATGTTTGGGCGGAACGGAACGACGTTATTGCTGCTTGACTGGCTTGACGTCAGGCTTGATGTTTAGACGGTGCATAGCGACCTGTGGATCAAGTCCGGGCATGTCTTCGTAACTCCATGCGAAAACGTCTATATACTCCTTCACGAGCATTATCAATTCCTCTTTTCTATAAGTGATAGGCTTTCACTTATAAAGATGGGTTGGGATGGTCTTGACTCCCAGATTGACCTGCATCACCTTGTTCAGTAGGTGGTTCGCGCAGTTCGAATCGCTTTTCCCATTGAAGGTCTAATTGCTGGGCCCATTGCTCCTCATCAATAGCTTCTGCGGGCTCCAATTGACTGCTTGAGGTCATATTAGCAGTGAGGTTTTCGAAACATTCCTCCTATACTGACATCTGAATCCCACTCGGAGGATGAGGCTGAATGTGATAGAACTGATCCATCGTGCTTGGTTTGAACCGTTGCTGACGACGGGGTGTAACATACCCTAACCCCCTGCGTGTACTATCATAGTAGTTTGCAGGCTTCTCTTTAGGCACAAAGTTCCGCATCAAACCGCGCCTTCTTTTTTCGAAATTCAGGCCTGCTCCATGCTTCAAGTCGTTACCCCATTTTCTTCATAATATGGCGCGCTGGCCGCGTGTAATGAAAGAATTGTGGAGTGTCTGAGTCTGAACTTGAATCTGCGACCGCAGGTCCCCGTGGTTGGGTTCTACCGAAGATTATCGGTAACTGACCTTCTTTGGATGGCGGGATCACCAAGACGGCTCCTTCTGCGGATTCCATGGGTGTACTGGACGCACTTGGCTATGTAAGGCATGTGTAGGGAGCTATCCGTAATGGATTCGAATAGCCCAACACTCGCAGGATAATCAAAAGAAATATTATCATTAATTACCCATTCACCTTCATCCTCTGAGGAGTATTACATAGGGGTTATTGAGACATGCTATAATTGGTTCACCAATCAGAATGGCTGGCATGCCTGCTTCGGATTCTGAATCCGCCTCGTTGCCACTTTCATCATCGTCCGGCAACGGTTCTTTGAGTGCTCCACCGGTCTCTTGATACAGGAGCGCGTCAGTGAAGTAATTTTCCACCCCTTTGAATGGTTGCTTCTCAGCAAAGACAGTTCGTACTGTCGCATCATCTTCAACATATTTGAAGCATTGGTGCAGAGTAGAGGGAACGATCCAGTTGGCATGGATCCATGGCCGCCCCAGCAGCAGGTTATATGATGTGTCAGCATCAATGACATAGCATGTCACTTCTAACTTCAGGCTCCCGATTCTGCAACGGAGTCGGATTTTTCCCAGTGGATGACTGCTCCCAGCATTGAAATCGTATATTGTAGTAGTGGTTGCGGACAACCTGTACAATGGTATGCCGAGGAAGTAGAGAAGCCTCTTGGGGATGATGCTGAGTGCGGACCCCGGATCGACTTGTATTCTTTCGATGCACGTTGAACCGATATATCCGGTGTAGTACAGAGGTCGATCATGCTTGTTGTCTTGAGAAGCATATCTTCCGCTGTGAATGTAATGGCAGGCACCTTTGATTGTGCATGATGACATTCTGGGCAAGGAGACTGAACGTCGTCGTTAGGGATTTCAGCATGCATGTCAGAAAGGATTCTGAATTGGCTAGCGCATCCCTGAGTGCTTCTCTTGTCTCTTTTGAGAGGCGAAGGAGCTCGTGTATAGTGATACGAGCTGGGATATGGCCAGCTGAGCCAATATGTCAAACCGAAAGGGCGTATCAAACCCTTGGCCTGGTGGTTTCTTCAACACATGGTCGAATCATACCTCCTTAGGTTTCTCTTTTCCCTTGGTTGGGATTGGAGTGGATGCTGGTACTTGTACTGACGTCGTTTACTGTTGGCCTCGTCAGTAGACTTTTCATACTGCCTCAAGTATGATTTTTCGGATCGGGTGCCCGTCTGTTGAGGCGCATCGGCTTGCGCTGCGCAAGCATGCTTTTCTCCTTCGGAATCACTGAGGGAAGCTGAAGTAAGATTGCCGTCGTCCGACAGGATGGAGATGACATTGCAAGACTTGCCCTTTGAGTTGGGCTCCTTTGAATCCCGCTGTACGTCTTGGACGAGGTCTGGGTGTATCCAGATGACTTCCCCGTCTCCATGTTAAGGGAACAAGACCCTTATTGTTTTGAGCTGTAGCTGGAGGATGCTTGACTTCCAACCGTGGCACAGGGACTGAATAAGTCCCGTCAGGAACTGTGACCTTCGGAGCTTTGCCGAACTCAAGAGTCACCATATTGGCAGTGACTTTCTTCTGCTCCGTCTTCAATGTTAGAACCCCGGGATCGACCAGGGCTTGTATTCTGTCCTTGAGGACATAACACTTGTCAGTAGGATGGTGAATCATCCTATGGTAGAGGCAAGTATTAGGGTTGTTTGTGCGCCCTATCTCATTGGGACGCCGAGCATCTGGCAGTTTCATTTTGTTCCCTTTGTGGAGCAGATGAAATATCGTGACCACTGATCGTCTTTGAAGGAGTACTGCTTTGGAGGGAACTTGGGCTCCTGATTGTTGAAGCCGCTCTTCTTGGCTTTTGACTGCACATCTCCGGATAACTCCACAGACATAGTCTCTTTGCCTTTAGCTTGAGAAGATTGCGGTAGGTCGCTCGCCCCTTTGTTGTTCATCCCCCACTTGCCTCTAGGGGCGGATGGTTCGAACTTTTTAGCCGACTTCTCGGCTATCTCAGCTTTGTCGACAATTCTTCCAAGTGTGGGCTTTGACTGCCCCCATGCGAACTTCCACTTGGTCTAAGAAGTTGTGTCTACATGTCTGTAAGAGCATGGGTAATGGCATCCCTGCTGGGCACATCAAGGATAAGTTTCTGAACCGTTCAATGTAGTCACGGACAGATTCGCCTTCCTCTGCACAGTGGAGAGGAGCTTGTCCATGGTACTTCGGTATCGTCCTCATAGAAACGAGAGAGGAAACAGAGTCCAGGTCGACAAGAGTTGATAGAGCCCGGGGAAGACTTCGGAACCAGTCAAATGCCACCCCCTTTAAGGTGCCAATGAATAGCCTAGCCATGATGGCGTCATTGCTTATAACATTACGGTCTGAGACCGGAAATAGTAGATGTGCTGATTGGCGAGCTCTTTCCATCATAGGTATGCAGCGTTGGCGGTTTGAACTTCGGTGGATATGGCACCGAATCCCACTCCAGCGGATAAGGACGGACTGCCCCTACCTTCTTTTAATTCATCCCCTGAGGTAGGGATGCGATTTGAGCTTGGAGGCCCTTAAGGACTTGGCGTCTAAGGAAGAACCCTCCTTGGATTTCTCCGGCTTTGGTTGCTCATTGCTGAAGTGTTCCTCTCATCGTGATTGCTCCCGGCATCATTGTTATTCCGGTTACTGAGGAGTTGAGTGAGCATCTGTTGAATGTTGTCCAGAGC